>VDFB02210309.1:94864-316164 GCA_007258455.2 Sequoia sempervirens
GTCACCTTGGTTCCCTCAAATTCTCACCAAGTTCACCCAAGTTCATCCCAAACAAACCAATCCCATTTTGTTGCATCTTTCCCATATCTGCAGGCAAACTAGATCGAATCACGATCCAATTCAAACCAAACCTAGATCCAGATGGTTTGCAAGTGAAACCAGAACACAGTGTTTTTAGAAAGTGAAAGTTATTTTTTCAAAGGCAACCATCAATTTCATATTCGTTGTTATGATTCTAATATCATAAATTCCTAAGTATATATTATATATTCCTAAGTATAGTAAGGATAAGTACTTGTGGCATACTTAACCTTAACATTAGTCTTAGTTAATACCATAACCCTTCTTAACAACAATGAAGGGGTGTGTCCCTATATAGTTAACCCTATAAATAGGGAAGAGAACTACTCCCATATCATTATAACTCAAATTATTGAATTCATACATTATTTATCTGATTATTGGAGGTCACCCCTCAAAGTGGTTTGTTACATATTTTTGCATTTCTTTCAAAGAAATATCATAACATCCATGCATAAGGTTTCAACAATTTTCACAAGTTACAATTTTTTTTTTTACTATATTTCTCAAACTTTAAAAGATATGACAAAGTTGCAAGTCAAAGTCATTTTAGATTTTCAAAAATAACTTAAGTGACAAAAGTTTCTATTTTTCCAAAGTAGGATAGAGATGAACCTAATTTTAGGCCTTCGTATTTAATTATTTGTTGTGGGATTAGATTACTTTAAAAGTTGTTTAATTTCCTCTTTTCAAAAGATAGAAGTAGGATTGCTTTAAAGATGCACTTTTATGGGAATATCACATTATTGTTTTGTCCCTAAAAGCTTGTTCTAGAGAGCTTACAAATAAGTGCCTTGAGCACATAGTTTGCTCATAGTTTGTAAAGAGAGTTTGTGCTACACTTATGCTACAAAAGTGTTCATTCAAGTCAAAAAGTTTGATTATTGTGTTGTAAATGTGAGTTTGTCAAGTTAGCAATAAAAAAAAAATTGTGTTTAACTTTGTTTAACCTCTATCTTCTATCCTTTGAAGTACTTTTCCATGTTTTTGGGGTTATTGTTATTTTTTCAATCTCATGCTTCATTCCTACTATTGCTAATGTTGTTTTCTTTGATCAATAAATCCTACTATTGATGTGAACCCATTGCTCTCTATTTTTATTCATGTTATAGCTTAGCTACTTAACAAAAAAAACTTGTGGTGAGATAACGTACTTTTAGTTTTGTGCTCTAACATCCAAGAACAAAAAGATAGGTCTAGATTGTTTAGCATTATGTTTACATACAAAACCTCCAAAAAATAAATTGCATTGTCTTCATGAGTAGCAATATAGTTTATTTGTTTTAGATTTTAATAGCAGATTAGACCAAGGAGCCTCCCCTAAAAATTTGAAGAAGATTTCCTCATGCTATTCCAAGATGAATTATCCTGAAAAGAAAAAATTAAAACACTAACACATCTAATATAGATTGGCTTACGAACCAAACACATGCATAAGAAAATACCACTTAAATTTTATCTAATCTATCTTGAAAATTATCTACTACATGCACCTACTCAAAACTCCCATATTACAAGGTAGACACATACCTAACCTTCCAAAATACAATTTCTTGGATCACATAGACTAGAGATTGGGAACCCTAGTTTCCAAGCCCTAGCATTCATGCAACATGGTATTCAATTCATTTACATAGGTTACTATTAAGTTGAATTTCTTATTTATCAAGCTTCAGAACATTAAATAATGTGACTTTAAGTATCACCTTTGACAGTAGTGGTGCACCAAATTATTTCAAGTGTCAATCCATAGATATGAACTTTGTTTACCACCTCCCTCATCCATATCTCTACTTTTTTACTTAGTAAAATCTATATTTTACACTTACGCTACCCTACTATCAAAAATCTAAATTTATATTTGTAGTTATTTTGCCAATGAAAAACTAAACAAAGGCATTAAATCTAAATATCAATATTTAAATATCTAAATTTAAACATTTAAATTGGAACTTCAAAGTTTTAAACATTTAAAATCTTAACTTTAAACATCTAAAAACTAAATATAACATGTAACTTGTAAGTCTAAATATAAGCAATTATAAACTCTAAATAAAAACATATGAAATTCTAAATATATCATATGGAACTATATAGTTATAACTATATAGGAATGGTGGCACTTTGCCCAGACATAGCTGCAATATAAACATGGAAGGACAGCCTTGTGGTGTGGCACCTCTACTGTTTGTCTTTAGCATAAACCAATTACAAATCCTCTCCAAACAAAATATTTAAGATCAGTCCACTAGATCAACATGTACATACACACTGATGACAACACAAAACCAAATAAAGAAACACAATTCCCTACACACAAGATTGGGTTTTTCTCATAGTTACTAGGAGACCGGTATTGGTATGAGAGACTAGTTCCGGTACCAGTACTCTATTTTTTGAAAATAGGAGATGAGAGTACTTGGAGACACCATTTTTTTTAATCTAATTTATAAATTTGCTACATTAAAACTGAAAATATCATGACACTAAACTTTCAAAACAAGAACATTGGTAAAGTTTAACATTAAATTTAAAGTTTAAACAAACAAATGTCAAAGAGTCAAAGAGTTCATACTACATATTTGATATTACATATTGAAATTCATAAATGTCTATTCATATTTTTTCTTTTCATATGGAAACTTGTTGAAACGTAGGTTTTTTTTTAAATTTTTTAAAATGAAAATCAAGAAAACGTTAGTGAGATGTATCTTGCAAGTAGAGATGTCTCTGACAAGTTCTTGGTATGGGGAAACAGGTACTAGAACCCGAGACGCATCCTAGGGATTGGAGATGCGTCTCCGTGCAACTATGGTTTTTATGTTAAAAAATAATAATTATTTAATCGATTATACTTATTATCCTATCTTTTGATGGGATGCACCACAAATGCTCAACACCTTTATGGCAACAAATAGCCTTACCCATGTTAGGATTTAGGTGACATCAACCTTGTAAATCCATTAATTAATTGTTTTCCTAATGTCTTTTATAAATTACCCATAAGAGGTGAAACCGTTTAACCAACGGTGGTGAAAGAGCTCATGTAAACATGAAGTTACTGTTACTATTTGTCTTCTGGGAAAAGGACAAAATAGCTAGGCATCCCATTTGGAATCTCCTATTTTTGGAGGGTTATGACATCCGTCATAAGTTGTAAGAGTATCTATGACACTATCATAAGATGCTATGAAAACTATGACAACATCTATGATTGTATTTATGATAGATTCCTTCCTTAGGTGCCCATGCATGAGAGATGCCTTATGACAATTGTAAGTTACTATTTTGGGTGGATTTGGGGGTTGCAAGGAGGTAGGCGTTGGGTTTTTCCAGGTGGTTTTGCTGCCTGTTGTTTTGTGATACCATGGTGGTATTCATCCCCTCAAGTTTCTATAAATTGGGGCCTTGAGCTAGATTTATTCATAGAGTTGTGCAGGTAACAGGGTGTTACCGGATTCTACAGAGTTATTTAGAGAAGTGTATTGATGTTGTAATCTCTCTTGGATTAGTAATATATTTGCCTCTCTTTCTGTGGTGGAGTTTTTCCCTTAGGGGCTTCTCCACGTAAATCTGGTGCCATGTGTTATGGTTTTCTATTTCTTGTTTTAATTCTGCAATCACATACATATTAAGGGTTAATCTTTGGATTCAGATTTGCAATTACAGTTGGTTAAAGTTCTTATTTCAAGATTTCTTCACCTTGCTTTACAACATTTGGTATCAAAGCTAACAATTTTGTTGAGAAAGGGATGCTTTTCTCTTGAGTGTTGAAGGTTTTTTGTTGTAGTGGAAGTCTTTGCTTTGTGGGTTTTTTGTAGATTTGTGAAAGATTGTAAACCATGGCTTCTACCTCTCATCTAGATATTGAGAATTTCAATGGCATTGGTTATGAGATGTGGAAGTTGAAGATCGAGGATCTCCTTGAAGAGAGAGATTAGTGGTTGGCAGTATCGATTGAAAAGAAACTAGAAAAAAATGTCTAATGAAGATTGGAGCAAAATAGACACGAAGGCACGAGGAACCATTCAGTTGTGTCTTGCAGATTCCATCCTCCTGAATGTTTCAGAAGAATCTACCGTATTCAAGTTGTGGAGGAGGATAGGTGAAATCTATCAAACTAAAAGTCTAACTAATCATTTATATCTCAAAAGATGGTTGTATTCTTTGAAAATGAAGGATGGTGATTCTATTGCAGAACATTTAAATGCTTTTAATATGATTGTAAATAAGCTTACATCTGTAGATGTTAAGATAGAAGAGGAAGATAAATGTATTTTGATGCTTTGTTCTTTACTCGAATCTTGGGAAAATCTATTGTTGCCATAAGTGGTGGTGGTACAAAACCGAAGATGGATAGTCTCACTACTATACTTCTTTAAGAAGGAATGAGGAGAAAGACCATGAATGTGGGCCCCCAAGATGCCTTGCATGTGCGAGGAAGGTCCAAAGAAAAAGGAGGGCCTAAAGGGGACAAGAAGAGAGACAAGTCTAAAGGACATTCTAAAACCCCCGAGAAGAGCAAAGTGTTGGAATTGTGGTGTGAAGGAGTGTAAAAATAAGAAAAAGAGTTCAGATACTTCCATGGAAATGTCCTCAGAAGATGGTGATTTTGATGCTTTGTTTATTTTGCTAACACTATTACTAATGATGCTTGGCTTATTGATTCAAGTTGCTCCTACCATATGATTCCTCACAAGGAGTGGTTTACTTCATATTCAGCTTATAATGGGGGAGAAGTTTTCTTTGGTGATAATAGCACAAAGAAGATTATTGGTAAGGGGAAGGTAAAGTTGCGTTTCAGTGATGGAAGGGTTAAAACCCTTGATCATGTTTTACATATTTCAAGACTTTGTGAGAAATTTACTTTCAGTATCCAAATTGAATGATTTTGGAATCCATGTGACATTTAACAAGTCTGGTTGCAAGTTGGTAAGAGGGAGTTTGGTGATAGCTAAAGGATCTTAGATTGGGACTTTGTTTAGGCTTAATGTTTCCACTTTTTGTAACTCTACTAATGTAACTGGCACTGAAAATGAATGTATTTTGTGGCACCATAGATTGGATCACATTGGTGAAAAAGGTCTTAAGACCATTTTGAATAAAAATTTGGTTGATGGTATTTCTGATTTTTTTTTGGTAAAAATGATTTTTGTGAGCATTGTGTGTTTGGTAAAAAAAATAGATCATCATTTCCTAATGGGACTAATAAAGCTAAGAGATTATTAGAGATCATTCATTTAGATGTGTTTGGACCAGTGGATGTTGACTCTTTTGGAAAATCTCATTATTATGTTACTTTCATTGATGATGTGTCAAGATACACTTGGATTTATTTTATGCATGCAAAATCTGAAGTTTTTACTAAGTTTAAGGAATTTAAAGCCTTAGTTGAGAAGCAAACAAATTATAAGATAAGGGTGTTGAGGTATGACAATAGAGGTGAATATTGCTTTAGGAAATTTTATGATTTTTGTAAGCATGCATGTATTGTTCGACAAAAGACTACTCCTTATACTCTCCAACAAAATGGGGTAGAAAAAAGAATGAACCAAACCTCGATGGAAAGACCTAGGAGCATGTTAAGTGGTGCTAAGCTTGATAGATGCTTTTGGGTAGAAGTTGTAAGTATTGCATGTTATTTGGTTAATAGATCTTGTTCAACTCTTGTTGATAAAACTCCTTATGAAGTGTGGATACGTAGAAAGCCTTTTGTTTCACATTCAAGGGTCTTTGGTTGTGAGGCTTTTGTTCATGTGCTTCAAGCGAAGCATTCTAAGTTGGATCCAAAAGCACATAAATGCATCTTTGTTCGTTACGGTGAGAATGTAAAAAGTTATAAGCTTTGGAATCACTAACCCATAAAATAGTTTTCTCTAGAGATGTGATTTTCAGGGAGTGTAGGCTTACTCAAGTAAAGAACAACCAAAGGAGAAAGATAAGGAAAAAATAATGCACTTCGAAACAAATATTGAAAAGCAGGAAGATGCACATGTGGAAGAACAACCAGATGGATTAGAGGATGGAGAAGAAGAGGGTTTAGAGAGTTCAGATGATGTGCAAGATGAGCATACAAAAGAACATCAAGAACCCCTTACTCCTACCTTGAGAAGATCCACAAGATAACAAAATCTAGTTGACAGGTATAGCCCATCCAATTTCCGTTGTGTATTTGCTTTGTTGAGTATTGACAATGGACCTAGATCCTACAAGGAGGCTCTTTCTATAGAAGAAAGTGAGTCTTGGATGTAGGCCATGCAGGAGGAGATGATGACTTTGGATAGTTGTGATACCTGGGATCTTGTGGGTTTTCCCAAAGGAAGGAATCCCATTAGTTGCAAGTGGGTATTTAAAATGAAATTTAGAGTAGATGGCCGATTAGAGCAGTACAAGGCCAAATTGGTGGCCAAGGGCTACTCCCAGAGAGAGGTAGTTGATTTCAGTGAAATTTTCTCTCTTGTTGCTAAGCTAACTTCTATTATATTCCTATTATCCATTACTGTTGCTTATGATTTTGAAATAGAGCAAATGGATGTTAAAGCTGCTTTCTTGCATGGGGATCTTGAGGAAGAAATTTTTATATGACAACCTAACGATTTTGTTGTGAAAGGAAAAGAACACCTGGTTTGCGGGTTAAAAAGATCTCTATATGGTTTGAAATAGTTGCCCAGGATGTGGTACTAGAAGTTTGATGCATTTGCATTGATGTTGGATTTCCTTAGAAGTGAAGAGGATCATTGTGTTTACATTAAGGTTATTGATGATCAAATACTAATTATTGTCTTGCATGTTGATGACATGTTGTTTATGGGTAACAACAAGGTGATGATTAGAGAGCTTAAGATTGAACTTTCTAGCACATTGTATATGAAGGATTTGGGGGATGCAAGATATATTCTTGGGATGGAGATCAATAGAGATTGGGTTAAAAAAAAGATTTGGTTAAGTTAGAGTAAGTATTTTGATACTATTTTGCGGAGGTTTAAAATGCAGGACTGTAAACCAGTAAATATTCCATTTCCGGTTGGTACTAAGTTGAGTTTAGACATGTTTCCTAATTCTAATGATGATATTTAAGAGATGTCTAATGTTCCTTATGCTAGTGTTGTTGGTAGTTCAATGTATGCAATGGTTTTTACTAGACTAGATATAGCCCAAGCAGTGGGAGTTCTAAGCAAGTTTATGTCTAACCTTGGTAAATAGCATTGGAATTTTGTTAAAAGGGTATTTAGGTACTTGTGAGGTACTTCTGATTATTGTTTGGTTTATCATGGTACTGATTATTTGGATAAGTCATTGGACATATAGGGTTTTGTTGATGCAGATTGGGCAGGTGACTTGGATGAGTAAAATACAACCTACAATTGCATGAGTTCCACTAGTGGCTATGTGTTCACTTTGTTTGGAGGTGTAGTGAGTTGGATGAGTAAAAGATAACCTACAATTGTATTGTCTACCATTGAAATAGAGCATATGATTGCTACTCATGCCTCTAAGGAGGTTGTTTGGTTACATAGACTTGGTATTGGTTTTGATTGTAGGACAATGAGGATCAGATGTGACAGTCAAAGTGCCATATGTTTGGCTAAGAATCCTATGTATCATGCTCATACTAAGCATGTTGATGTTCAATGTCACTTTGTGTGAGAAATGGTTGAGAATGGACATGTCTTGATTGAAAAAGTACACTTTGGATAATTTTGCAGATTCTTTCATAAAGCCAGTAACCACAGCTAAGTTCTCTTGGTGTAGGAAGGCCACGGGCCTTGATCACTATACTTAATTTCATGTTGATGTATCTCTATGGGTGTATTTTACAATGTATGATTCCAAGTGGGAGAATGTTAGGATTTAGGTGAAATCAACCTTGTAATTCCATTAATTAATTGTTTTCCCAATGCCTTTTGTAAATTACCCATAAGAGGTGAAATCGTTTAACCAATGATGGTGAAAGAGCTCATGTAAAGACAAAGTTATTGTTACTGTTTGTCTTCTGGGAAAAGGAAAAAATAGCTAGGAATCCCATTTGGAATCTCCTATTTTTGGAGGGTTATGACATTTGTCATAAGTTGTAAGAGTATCTATGACGTTGTCATAAGATGCTATGACAACTATGACAACATCTATGATTGTATTTATGACAGATTCCTTCCCTAGGCGCCCATGCATGAGAGATGCCTTATGACAGCTGTAAGAGCATCTGTAAGTTACTATTTTGGGTAGATTTGGTGGTTGCAAGGAGGTAGGCATTGGGTTTTTCCAAGTGGTTTTGTTGCTCGTTGTTTGGTGATACCATGGTGGTATTCATCCCCTCAAGTTTCTATAAATTGGGGCCTTGAGCTAGAGTTATTCATAGAGTTCTACAGGTAACAGGGTGCTGCCAGATTCTACAGAGTTATTCAAAGAAGTGTATTGCTATTGTAATCTCTCTTGGATTAGTAATATACTTGCCTCTCTTTCTGTGGAGGATTTTGTTCCCTTAGGGGTTTCTCTACATAAATCTGGTGTCATGTGTTATGGTTTTATATTTCTTGTTTTAATTCTGCAATCACATACATATGAAGGGTTAATCTTTGGATTCAGATTTGCAATTACAACCCAAGCACTCCACAACCAAGTGTAAACAACACCACTAGCAGCAAATAGTAGCTTCCAATGCAACACCACTAGGTTCACATCTCCTTCATTTTATTTGGAATAAAATAGCTCTACCCTCAATGAATTCTATGGTGCACAACACCGGTACTGCTTCAAAGGATTTGTGTACATTCACAAACATTAATAGCCCACACTGAAACTCCAAGTAGAGACACCCGTTTCTTAGTAAAGAGAAACCAAGCATTTGGTTTCAAATTTCACTAAGAGATAGTAACAAGTTGAAAATCACATATTTAATCATTTGGGTAACATCTAACTTACACCTACAAAGAATCTCACATATTCTTTTTTTACTTGATACCTACAATTTAAATATTGAAAGAGAGCTCAATAACATTATTAATGCAATCCTTCAGCTTCCATTTACAAGTCAAAACATGAACAAAGAATCTAAAATGTAAGGAAATGAATCTAGCCAATGGCTAGTATATCACTATAATGAAAAAAGAGAGTATTAAGTGTGGATGGCACCCATTCCTCTAAGATCCCAAACTCTCTGTTGCTTCCACACTACTAGCCACTTCTATCTTGCTGCTGAAATTTGTTTTTGTTATTGAAACAATCACCTTCTAAATGCTTCAGCTCCCACTTTCTTCTTTTACCTTCTTTTAATATATTTTCTCTTCCACTACAAACCTATAAAACTCTTCGCAAATCTTAGAAACTCAACTCTCTAGATGCAATTGTAACATTTCATGTGGAGATAACTCCTGTAATATTTAAATTCTTTTCATTCTATTTTTTATGAATCTTTTGCTTGGTATTACTATCAACTAGGCCATGACTACATCTTTACTTCTCTCTTATAGGTGTGGATTGACAACACTATCACTCACATTGAAAACACTTCAGTTAGTTGCTTAATGGTTAACCAAACTACTTTACTACTTAGTGGTTAGTTTCCTTTTTTGATACCTCATTCACATGGATCTTATATCCATTGGTGTTAGTTTACTTCTAGCTAGCAATCACACTTCAATGTGCAATGGGTATGCCAAAGAGGTCTTAAAGGTGAATTGTCAAGTCCTTAAGCAAATGATGTGCTATGCTTAACATAGATCCTCATGGATACATGTCATCTTCGAATTGCTGGCATGAAATGGATGATCGAAAGTCATTCACTTTGACTGTAGACGCCAAGTGCCAATAATTAGTTGTATGTTCAAAATGCGTGGACCATTTGATAACACTTTAACTAGCACAAGCTTCATGTTATAAAGCTTCATGAATTATTGATTGAAAATTGATAGGCATAGTCCTTTGTGTGGTGTTTGGAGCTTGTAAGCATATGAGTCTATCCATGTGGAGATACATGGACCAATTAGCAGGTGACACATTAACAAGGATGTTGACTTAGGTTGACACATAGGTATGATCAATATAACTTTAATAAATCCTAGACCAATGGTAATAGGTTTACCTTTTAAGGGAATATTGAATTATTTGTAATCAACATGCATGTTGTTTTTTTCTTTTAGAGGCACATATGCACCATCCTTTAGTGTCCTTATCCTTGTTAAGATAGTAGACACCTAAGGCATCAAAACATAAAACAAAGGGATAATTAATGTGGATCTACACTTTTTCATTTGTCTCAATTTTTATAATCACCAAGCAAAGTTTGCATCACAACTTGAAAAGATGGGAATGAGAATGACACTATTCTCTAATATTCCCATTTTTCTCAATTTTTTCTTTGTTGTGTAATTTCCTTTTAGTGTAAAATAAATTAAAAGGCTTTAGAGCATTACCTTTGGATTCATATGTTTTGGGGTAGATTCTTAGACCCACCCATGTTTGTCAAAGAGTGAAAACCATAATTGAAACTCTAATTATACTATTATATAGTGAAACCATTAGTTTTGTATCAATAGTGCCATGTTGAATAGTGGTAGGAAGGGGGATGACCACATGGTGGCATATGGTTGGCCATGCTTGATTTCTAGTGTATTTTTCCAATTGCTTCCATTGTTTTGAGATTTCTTTAAATTAAATTCATAGCCTCTAAGTATTTTATTATGTAGGAAAAACATTTTTACAAATAATGTTGACTTGTGTTTTTTGTCTAGACAGTGAAATACATCCAATTAGTGGGAAAAGGAAGAAGACATTGATGGATGAAGTAGATTCAATAAGGATGAATAAATGCCAATCTTCACAAAATACATGTTGGTTTAGCTTCTTGTGTATTGATATCAAATGATGAAGTGTGCCCTTTGCTTTCAAGTTGGCCCTTGGACCCATACAATGGATGATAGATGTTTCCTTTGTTTATGGAGAAGGCTCTTTAATGAAAAATACTATGCTATTTGACATGTACAAATGATGCCTCTTTTGTTGTTAAATAAGAATAGCATGCAAAATTTGGTGCATATAAAATTCCATTGAATGATAATTTATGTGTGTTGCAAGAAATTTTTGAACATCTTGTCATTGTTTATTGCAAGGTTGGTCTAGTACATTCACATCCACCCAATATACTAGTAAATATTCTCAATTGTATAGGTTATGTAAATGCTTCAAAAAAGGAAAGCTTGATATTGGTTTCCCAATACATCAAATAATGATTCCAAGGAGCTTTGGAACTAGGTATGGACATCCATCAAAGAATAAAGGATAGAGGAATTTTGTCAAAAGTTGTAGTTTCCACTACCTTGGTAGACATGTATAAAAGCATGCACAAGGCACATGATTTGTTGAATAGGATATAAATCGAAATTCCATAACCTTTACTAGTATCGTCAATGATTTTTCCCAAAATGCAAATTCAATAACCGGATATCACCCTTCCAGCATCCTCGACACATCTTCATAGGGAGCAATTGTAATTTCTTCTACCCTTGAGAAAGAGTTTTTGAAAACTTGGGGATTTTTATTTGCCAGCCAACCTTAAAATATTGCAACAAAGTACATGTTCTATAACCTCAAGGATGTGGCATTCTCCCCTTATGAACCTTATTGGAGACAAACGAAGAGAATATGAATGATAGAATTGTTGAATGCTAAAAGAATCAAGTCCTTGAGACCAATATGAAAGGAATAAATGTCTCACACCATTCATTCAGTGTGGCAAACAAGTTGAGAGGGCACAACTGTTGTCAATTTTAGGAATATGTGAGGTGACATGGTGAATTTAAGGTGATTGTGCTCCACATGGTACACTTAGTGGTGGGACCTTCACATGGATTTCATTGGTCGTGTATATTCTACATGATGCATGGATGGAATGTGGCGGGCCCAACATGCCTACTGAATCATTGAAGATCTTCCAATCATCAAGATTAATTCTATCTATTCAAGATATACACAATTTCTATGAATTACAAATTACTAATATCAAAGCAAATCTTAGGGAAGCAGTGGTCATGAAAGTAGATCCAACTTGTTCTTTGGAAGAGGTGTCCCTCGTTGTCAGTTTAGTGTGGGAGAAGTATTTTTCAACATTCAAACCCTATATTCGTTCTATAATGTAAAAATATATTTCTTTAATAAAATTCAAATGCGTGTATTTTTTAATAAAATTAAATAAGCTTAGTTATCTTGGGAATGCATCGCATGAGTGGAAAATATCTTGTAGTTTCAATGTTAGGCTCCAATCATAGAATATAGATGTGAAAAAATCTCAATTGAATCAATATATGCAAACCAAATTATAGACATAAAAATTCATCGATAATAAGTACAATTTCAGTGTAATTGAAATAAATAGTTTGACTTGTGATAATTTAGAAAACAATAGACAAATAAGCCTATACATTATGCAATCTTATGTTGTTGCAACAAATTACCTACTACATCAAAAAATGAAAACCACAAACACTAAAAAGCATAAAAAAATATCAAGCCAACATGTGAGATCAATGAGGCTAGTGTGACATTTCATCTCCATTCTCCATACTTGAATCAATTAGATCACACTCAAGTGACATCTACAAATAAATCTGCAATTGATGTTGCAATTTTATTCACAAGCTTATCCATGTAATAGTGTGTCTTAAAAGATGATAAAATCATTCCATTTGTGGAACATAAGTATGCCAATATTCTATGCCTTTGATCCTCCTAACATTGCTCTTAGATTACACACATAAATCCTAATTGATTTCCCATTTATACTTAATCACCCAAAGCTCACTTCCAATGCCATTGAGCTTATAACTAGCACTTGCACCGAGAGGGGTGCAAGGGTTACACCAATAGAAAATTATTTTTTCTTATTGTGAATTCATGAAAATATTTATATAAAGTTCATTTGTGAAGATTTTGTAATCAATTATTTCTTATTCATTTGTGCACTGAGTTGGAAAACTATCTAGACAAGATTGGCAATAAACAATTGTTGGTTGTTACAATTACAACTTATGACCAAGAATTTGATATTCCAAATGACAATAGCTCACTGTAAGATAAAGCATTTATAATAATGATAAACATGTTCAGCACCCAACAAGATTGCTCTCAACATTAAGTGGTGTTAGTATTACAATTAATGCATGAATGATCGATCCCACGATAGACAAATCTATTAAGCAAAAACAATAAAAAATTAGCGGCATAAAAAACCCAAATACATATGAAATGCATCAATTTGCTAAAAACATCTAACACTTGTAAAAGCCAATCTGTCTCCAAGAATTTTCAGGTTAATAAAGTGCACTGCCCTACATCCAGACAAAAAGAATTACCCTAATGATAGTCAAGTAGGCTATGCCTATATTGGGTCACTTCTCTCATGAATTGACCTACACATCACTAATCTGAATAATGAATAAAAGCTTGAAAAAACTTTAAATTATTCTGAAGAGACAATAAAACCTGCCATGAATCTCAAAATACACTTGGCACCTAATTACAAAGTGCTTCTCTGGTTAAGGTTCATTGTTGCAAAGTGTACAAATTCACCGGTGTCTAGAAATATAATGCTTTGATTTCTTGAGAAGCTGATAATTGTCCTCAACTCCCTACTGATTAGTGGATAGGCAACACCATACGGATAGGGATGATCCCACTGAGCCATCGGCGGATCGATGGATGTGAACACCACACATCCACCGCAACCAACCCCACCATCCAGGGCCCCAACCCCACCAACTATTTACAGATATAGAGTAATTGCTTCCCAATTTATAGAAGCTTACCGATGGACGATGGCTTACTGATTTCTTGAAGCTTTCTGGGTCGAATAGAGATCTATGGAACCGAAAATCTACTCTTCCACTTCTGTATCGGTGAACGAAAGATAGAGTTTTCGGCCCTAAACCATTAGTGAGTGTGAGTGTAGGTAGACCATCCATTACTCTTCTTTCTCCACAACACGGGCCAGTCAAAATCAAACCATGAGGGGTTGGAATGGCTATCACCTTCTTTGGCCAAATCCTCTTTTCACAATTAGGCCCTCATTTCCTTGTTGCTCCCTCAGATATAGTAGCCCGCTATTCTGCCCATGTTGTGGAGAAAATAGGAAATTGCAAAAGCCCCGAAGGGTCACTGAAGCAAGACCCCAAGGCAAGTTGTCCAGTCGTGCATGATGGATAGAATATAGCCAACTGTTCTCCCCTTCAAAGTTCAGAGTCGTCTATTATCTATGTATTAACATGCCACAAGCTAGGCTCCCGAGTGTTTCTCGAGCAGAGACGTCGGGGGAGTGCCCCATCATAGTTCAGAGTTCAGATAGGGGTTAATGCCATTAGTCAATTAATTTGTAAATGAACTATAGTTCCCAGAACTTTACAATAGCATATACCGACTATCAAGTCCCAACGGCTAGATCCCCACCCAATGGATATTCCCCTTCCCCCCATTCCATCCACCCGAACTATAGTTGATGGAACTTATGGCTGGAATGAAGTAGGATTGGGGGGGATAATTGTTGCCCGCTAGAATAGAATAAGCTAGAATAAGGCAACGACAAGTCCTATTAGTGAACGGATGGCATTAACAAATGGGATTAACGAATGGCATTAACCCGCTAGAATAGCATAAGCGGAAAATAGCATAAGCTAGGGTAAGCTAGAATAAGCTAGAATAAGAAACAATAGGGCATTCATCACCAACCCCACCTAAGGCCAATATGGTCGGCGCCGAAGGCACGCCAATGCAGGGTGGGAGTTCCATAGAGTAGTGTTACATGGGAGATGTTTTGCCACTGTTGATCCACAAACTATCTCCGACCCCCCTTAATTAATTAGCCTGCTAGAGTAAGTAGGTAGATTAGTAGTAGGGTCCCATCCACCCCGATTATGGGGTGGGTGGGAGGCCCTTAACCACGCAACTATAGGGGAAGGGTGGGACAAGTAATTAGGTGGGGATTTTCCATTGTTTGAATAGAAGTTATCTGCAGGGTGGCAATATAACCACCCACCAATGGCTATCCGTACTATAGTTCCCCTCCACCCCCCTCTCTATAGTTATAGCAGACTAATTAATTAAGAATTGTAGTGTTTCTACTTGACTATCGAGTCCCAACTATAGATCCCCACCCAACTATAGGGAGGGACTATAGTTGTTTCGGGTGGAAAGGTTGTAGGTGGGCCCCTAAGGCGAATAGGTCGATCGTGAAACAAACCCAACCGACCTTCCCGAAGGGGCCGACCATAAGACACAGGTCATTCCTGAAGGGCAGGTTGATCTTGAAACAAACCTCACCGACCTATTCATATTGGGTAGCAGGATGATTAATTAAGAGCTATAGTGGAATTGGGAGGGCAACGAGAATTGGCATGTTCAAAAATAGTTGATTACCTAAGGGGCAAAGCCCGATGGCTCTGTATGGGGATTTAGTCACTCGGTTGTCTAGATTATCGGGATGGGTGGGAGGATATAGTCGGTGGGACCGATCGATTTAGAAACCTACCTATGAATAATTTACCAATACCTAACGCTCGATTCGCAAGAAGTAGTGTCATGAACTCCCACCCCAACCCCATTGATGAAGTTGATCTGGGGGTGTAACCCCCCAACACAATACATATCGATCGATTCCTATGATCATGGGTTTATGGGGTGTAACCCCCCAACTAATAACCATCCCAAATTCAATGGGTGATGTTGTGGATGAAAGGTGTACAATCATTGAATGAAGGTGTGGGGTGTTGGATATAATCTATATTGGGTGACCCCCAATCCCTGATATTTCCATGGGTGTATGGATGTAGGTGAAATGACATAATCAATGTGAAAGTGTAGGCATGGCTAATGCCCTCACTCAATGGTAGAACTTATTATATGTGTTACTATCAGATGTAAAATAACCCCAATGCCATTGGAGATGTGACTTGGGGGTTGTGATACCTCATTCAATCCCTAGTTCAATCCCAAAATGGTATAAACTATTATATATGTATGTCATTGCCATAAGTTAAATGATAGCAATCCTAGGGTAGGGGTTTTTACCTGAAATCAAGTGTATTTTGATGGGTTGAGTTGAGGAGTTTGATGGATGGAAAAGTCTGGGTGAACGCCTCATGCGCCCCATGCCACCTAATGTCAATCCCAACATAAGAGGAATGCAGGTGATTGCACCCCATAAGGCCCATTCGTGGAAGAGTGAACCCCATAGGGAAACTTCATCATATTCAATGCATGCTTGAGAAAGAGATAGGTGGGATTGAGGTTTCCTTCTTCGTCGAAGAGGGAGGGAATGGAAAGAAAGAAATGTTGATTGAGTTGATTCTTGGTGGAGAAAGAGATATTGGTTGGGGTGGCAGGCCTACCTCTCCATTTATTATTCCACCGGATGATCCCAGATATCCGCATCTCCTTTCATTCGAAGCTCATTCGTTAAGACATTTATGATAGCTGTATCCACATGGGCTCAATTTCTATCGATTGTGGAACCATTTGTTTGTTCATTGATTGAAAGGTTCAACAAGACCAACCATAAGAACCCGTTGAATCAATCCTGGGTTCATATCCTCTAGTAGTCTACCAGTACCAATAGAAGTATGATCTCATCCACCTACCTTTCTCTCAACAACATCCATCCATGTCCTGCTATTGTGATTCATTTGATAATACGTATGCCTTAGTTTCGATTTGATTATTGACTACGGTGGGAATAAAGAGATCCAATTCAGGTCGAGTCAGGTGGAGCAACGAAATCATTCCACTCCGACCTATCAATTCCTATTCTAGTTGATTTAGGGTGAGCCCAACCCATTGATTCTAGGTGGAGCATCTTATTTCTTGTTTCCAACCCAAGTAACCCACCGACCATACTTGCCCAACTCTATAGCTTCCCATGAATATAATCTACTGACTACTAGAGAACCACTATAATTCCCCCCCACCCGAAACTATGATTCCCCCCTACCTGACCCACCCGATGAACCGGTGGGGTTGGCCAACCAATCTATTGATCCTGTGCACTCCTACGCATCTATGATCATTCTCATCGTGGAAATGAATTATCGGGTGGGGAAACCTTTCTCTAGAGGGGAAGTAGATCATTTGATCGCTGCTGGTGGAGCCTGGTTTCTGGGATAGAGGGAAATACTAATCAATGGAGGGGATTGGATCATATGGTTGTTACTGGTGGAGTGGTTTCATTCCTGTTGGTGGAGTATCGATTCAATGGAGAAGGGATCGAACCGGTGTGGTTTGATGCCCTACCACCTTTCTCAACCCTAGGCATTGAACCCCAATTATTGGAAGGAATTATGGGAAGGGAATTATGGCTGACATTATTAGTCCTAGGGAATAAGAAATTGAATGGGAGGGCCCCTACTATTCAAAGGGCCCCTTTTTCCAACTATAGCCTCCCACACCTATTATAGTTGTTGTGGGGATTCTAGTTTTCCCGAGTCGAGATGTTGAAAGCATTCATTATAAGGTTGGTTTTCTCCTCTTCCTCGGCTTTCTTGGTTCACCTACTTGAATTATGGTGTTTTTCTGAGAACAAAGCACATACATCAGATTAGGCATATGAGCAAAAATATCTATCTTGAGTATGAGTTTTTGACAGAAAGCATCTGAGCTATCACCTCGCCCAACGTTGTTTACTGTCCCAACCTATTTCTCGTAAGGTCTACCTATTCCAACTTTGACACCTTATGAAGCAAGCACCGATGTACCAAAAGCAAAAAGGTACAGTGCTTGAGGCCTAGCCTACATAAGCAAGCCCCGTTGACACGAATTATCCACTCGATTGACATGTCACCCATTTTGACATGACCGCTGATCCTAGCAATCTCGATCGAGCAATCGATGATGCTACGAGATTAGATCAACAAATCCATTGTGATACGACACAAAAGCGAGATGGGCTGTATACTCGACCAAAGTTTCTCTCCGCTCAATCACATATTTTATGCTATACCTAGAACAATTTTTTGGTTGGTGGAACACCCGAGTTGTTTCCCAGGTGGGAAATTAGAGTGCGATACTACGATGATAGTCTCTACACTCTGGTAAAGCATTATAATGTTTTGTTTATGCTCTGGCGAAATGGTTCAGATTCAATTTTTCAACCTCAAATTTAGACAAACAAACTGGCTCATTGCTTCTCCCAACAGTCATGGTTTTCTAGGCATAGGATGTTTTTTGATGTTATTTTATTGTTTTGTCATTTTATTCTTTTTTCATTTCTTTTCAATATTTGAATATGAAATGATCTGCTATTTCAAATTATATCTTGTACAAGGATTCTTCACACAATAGGAAATGGTCCCTTGTTAACCAAAGAGACACCGACTCTACTTACAAAGTGGAGAATGGCGAAATTGGTATTTGAAATTAAGAAATACAAGGGAGTGCTCAAGCAGAGTTGGAGACAGTTTACAGAGAAAACCTTCATTTAACATATGAAAACAATTGTTTTAGAATGAAATAGATAACAAAATAATAATTAAAGCAACAACTCCACATCTAAGAAACATCTCTAACATATCCAACATGCCCCCACTACTCTCTCAAACTATCAAGCTCCATCATCTCATTCCACAAAGGTTTTATTGCGTAAATCGTATTCTTCACCACCATAAAAGAAGCCTCTAAAACATCTAAATCCTTGGCATAGCTCAATCCATTTTCATAGACTGTCAAATATATTGTATGGAACAATATATATGCACTCTAACATCTATAAAATCTTCCTATAATCTACCCAAGGTCTGTGCCTAATCTCTATTCATTCCCAATGAAAGAAAGGTAGAAATTGTCCACAACATGAAAGAGAAGCAATCGCTATTTATGTGTTGTGGAAAGCAAGAGGCATTCCCCATGTCTGCCTCAGTTGTTTGCTAACAGTTTGTCACTGTATATTTGAAATGAAGGTGAAGGCCATCACACTTGCATCATGTCGCTAAGTTATCAATGAGTTGCACATCACCTTCTTCCCACTTGATGTCTACACTTTCCTTGTCCATTATTTTCCCACTCATATGGTGTCATAATCCATGCAATTTTATATTGCAATCTAGTTCATCATCTAAAATCAATCCATAATTTTGATCCAAATTAGTTGAATCTATTGATCCATTATTAAATTATCATAGGGATGTATCCTTCCCAATCCATGTGTTGTTCTTATCATAAATAACACAATATTTTAGGTACACATTATTCTTATCATTAACTTTGTTATCCTCATCATCATCAATCAATCAAGCAATCAATTTTCAGCTTGACTAGGGGCATAATCTTGGTTTTGTTTTGGCTTGTTGTGCATGCTTGCTTGTTTCTTGTGTGTGTTATCATTGGTTTCATCTATAATAGTCTTTGAACTCTAATTCCACAAGGGCATCATGGTCTTCCATATCATGGTGTTATAAGGAATATGTTTGCACTTGATCTTTTTCATTACGTACTTGACATATTTTCATCTTGGTTCCTTATATCTTGGTACATAACATCAAGTACAATATCAAATCTAAGTTTCTTATACCATTGTGGTAAGATGATCATCCATCCTCCTCCATCCATATATTTATCTTCTTACATGTCCTTTTACCCTTCATCCTTTATCCCTCTCATCTATTTTGAGAGCACACCTATGTTCTTTCAACCTACATGTCATCTTGAGGGTCCATACCTAACTCCCATCCTTATAGTGATTGGGACATCATGCCACTAGTCCTTATCCCTTTCCTACCCACTAGGTTTTTTCTTTTTTGAAATGATGTTACTTCTCTTAATCATAACATCATCTCAAATAGGGGAAAAATGTAAACATCGAAAATATGACCTTATCCAACCACGCCTAATTTTAGTCTATCCTAAGCTATTAATTAAATAAATAAATTATTTAGTTAATTTACCCATCACCTTTATCCCACCTTTCCTATCCAATTAATTAAATAATTATTATTTATTTATTTAATTAATATATTCTCGCTCCTTTATCCCCCATTTTAATTAAATAAACCTTATCCCCAAATCCCCCAACTCAATTAATTAATTAATTCTCAATCAATTAATTAATTTAGGCTAATTAATTCCCATTACCTTTTCTTCCAATATTTAATTCTATTTTATCCCTCAATCCTTGTCCATTTAATCCTAGTCATTGATTAAATTCATATGGATTGCAATCTAAACTTTTCATCATGTGACAAGTGTCCCCCTCATGTGATTAACTAAGACCTTGTCTAGATTCATTGAATCTAAACACTTGTCAAAATTCAAACAAACTTTTCATCTCATTTATCCATTTCATACATCTCCAAATCTTAGTCATTCACATAAATATGTTTCCCTATCAAATCCTAAACCTAGCCATTATCCCTCATGCGACACTTGTCATATGACTACAACTTTTGATCCAAGTGCTAATCCTCATTCAATCCTAGCACCACATTAACCAATCCATATTGGCCCTTGATTTCTCTCAAGGAAATTCAATAAATAAGAGGCATCTCATCCCATTTGGGCAATCTTGTTTCATTCTATTGTTATGCTGTCGGATTTTCTATTCACTTCTTCCATAACCTACCTATTTTTTCATTATCTTATTCTCATGAGACATTTGATATATATCATCATATCAATCCTATCACCATGCTACTTGTATAAGCAACCACATTCCTCCAACACGTCAAAAGAACAAATCAAGTGGAGATAATGTGCACTCTACTTCAACTCTATCTAAGAAAAAAGAAAGGTTTTAGGTGAAGGTATTGTGTGTGTATTGTATTATCTTTTATTTTATTTACCTTTAATTTTTTCTTGTCTTCAATAAATATGCCAAAAAAAAAAATTCATTTGTAATTTTAAGATTCTTACACTTATTCGTTATACATCTTTTTATAACTATTTTTTAAAGTATTATATGTATTTTTGTTTCTCCCTACCCCACCCTTGCCCCCATCATTCCCAAACTTAGGCCCTTAGTCCCCCTTCCTTGAAACCTATCCCCCTATTGAGAAACTCTATGGAACTATATTTTTTTTGTAGTTTTTACAATATTTTGGGAAATGCAATATACATATGGGCGATCAATTTTTTTTCTCAAAATCTATATGTGAGTAGAAAAACTTGTAGTTGTGCATTTTTTCTTTAAATGTCTACTTGAATTTTTGTAATTTTGAGTATTTTAGGAATTCAAAATTTTAAGGTTTCATAGAATCTATTAATGGCAGATTTGAGCACCTTCATGGAATTTCATTTTTTTGTACAATAAAAAAATTAATTTCACGCCATGTTAACTTGTTTTATTTTGTGATATGAGTAGTCTCATTATTGTTTTGTAATTATGCATTATTGGACCTAGTGTCAATTTTTTTTGCATTTATTTCCATTACCCCCACTAAATTGTATTTTTAAGATGTCAGACACTTAGGAGTAAAGTTTAGAGTAACAAATAAGTAGTTTCCCACCACTTGCCTGATTTTAAAAGGAACTCATGGATAGAAGCAAGTAAGAGTTTAAACAAGTTAAACCATTAAATTAATGAACTATACACATAAATAAGATTAACTACACCATGTTTTGAATGAATCATGAAGAATAAGGACTTGGTTGTAAAGGACATGTCACAACACATTGATAGTGGTGGTTGTCGTTGGATACTCCTATTGCAGATAGGAATACTATTGAAATTTTGTATGCTCATTGTGCTATTGTAATGACACTCCTTGTTTGTATCTAGTACCCTCTTCCTATTGGTTCATTGGATGCTTTCTTTGATATGTATGGATACACCTTGCATATGTGTTGATGGAATTTTTAAACCCTCGTACATGTATATTTGTGTAGTTTGACTTAAATGTGTCAATTGGATTTCTTGTGGCCATATACTCCTCCTGTCTTTATGCTAGTTACTTAATTGGCTTGCTTGCAGCCATATACTCCTCTTTTCATTATGTTAATTACTTGATCAAGATAAGAGTTCTACATGGGTAGGTGGTGTTCAACCATTTTTGGAAACCCATGAATCTATGGAGAAGCCCAAGAGTTCTTACAAAATGAGTTTCATATTTTGATGTTATAACTATTCATTTTTTATTATTTTAAACTCATATGTGTTGGTATGTAATCCACACACATAAGTGGAAAGATATCTATTATTACTTTTGTCATGTATCAATATTTTTGATAATATAAGCAACATTTATAGGGCTCTGTACCCTTTACACAAAATGCTACAAGGGCAGGAGATCACAGTTCATAATTTTTTTTTGCAGAAACAACAAATGAACAATTCAACAGACAAAAAGTGCAAACACAACACAAACACAAAAAGGAAAAAAAAACCCTTAGGGGAGTGGAAAAAACCTCCAAACCCCTACTTAGAAATGTTTTCCCATTCCTCCATTAGGAATTTGAAAATATCCTTCTTTGCTTGGTTGGAGCTAGGATTGGTGTCTAGGTTTATTTTTCTTGATTTCCTCTTGCAACATAGATGCAAGAGTAATGACAAAGTGATGAATCACCTTGATGGTGAAGCAAGTAAGGAGGTTCAATTTCCTTTCCAGAGTGTTGACATGGGCCAACAAATCCTTGTTATTATCATAAGTGCCATGGATAGGCATGCTAGCCTCCTTCCCCAAATGATGATTGGAGGAGTCCAAGGTGGAGTCCTCCAAAATCATCCTATTAAGCTCCAAGAAGTGACTCAAGCCATCAATGTGCTCATTTGCATCCTCAACAATGTTATGTTTGTTTTCCTCCTGCTTGTTATCCTACTCAAAACTAATTGAGTTATGATTAATAAGATCTCAGGCTTTTGTTTAGCTAGTCTATTAGATCTCCTCACAGTAGCCAGTTCCACACCAGCTTCTAGTTCAGTGGCAGTCATGGAATCCTCCTCACCAAAGACTTTGGTATCAACATCCCCATCCTAATTCTCTGAAACATGTTCAACATTAAATGAGATATAATTTTTCTTCTTACATCAGGGTTAGACTTGCCCACATGTTTGCTAGTCCTCTTGACAGGGGTCTTCTTCAACTCACACAAACCGATTGTGAAATTTCTCTGAGTCTACACAAGGTTACTTTTTTCTTTTGACCCAATTGTTTGGGTTGGTGTTAGGGGTAGGTTGGTTAGTAGGGAGACTGAGTTCATACTTGGACCCATAAGCAATAGTGGAGGGTTTGGGGGTTTCATTAAGGGGCTCGCGCTCATCAATAACTGGGGTTGCACAAATGGGCTTCGAGGGATACAACGCAAGGTGAAAGTGATACAATCTCAAGATTAACCCTTGGTGCAAAGGCAAAGATGATTTATCTAGGTTTCTAAAGGCGAGCTCAATAGTTTCCTTCATCGAAGCTTCTAGGGATGAAAGGAAGAAAATAAGGAAGCTTAGGAGAAGATGGTGCCTAAAGTGGTTGAGAAGGGGCAAGTGATATTAATAGTAACACTTAAATCTACCTTCAAGAGTTATGTATTTCATAAGCACAAGAAAAAAATGGTCCCATGGTGGTAGGATTTTGCTTCTATTGTAGCCCACATGAAACTTGATAGGTTGCTCATTTTATTTGAAGAATTATTGCATGTTATCGATATCTTAGACCTTGGTATGCTTCTTTAGCTTTTTCCCACTACAAGAGAGCTCGATTTCCTTAGCAATCACCTCCTCACCGACTTCAAAGGAGATACCCCCAATTTCACTTGGTGATCAAACCAACTATTAGCAAATTGGGTAGATAGGTTTTCTGTTGGAATTGTTGCCTCAATCTCACAGGCTGAAACCTCTGAGAAAGCATGGTCGCTGTGACTGTTGAGATGTTTGGCTGATCTGCTAGTTGATCTTGAACTATCGTTGTGACCTCTGGAATGTCTTGGCAATCGACATAACCTGAACCTTCAGCGTAACCTGGGACAGTCAGAATGTTGTCTCGGCGATGGTAGAAAGTTTGGCCGATATCGGCATGACCCTTGGTCTGTTTGGCCGATGCAGTAATCGGTATGACTTGTTCCTATCAGAATGTGTCTTAGTGATAAGAGATGTCTCGCTGATAGCTATACACTCGGAGTCATCGGGATAACATATGGTGGCTCAGTAAGAACTCTTGGCGACGGGTGTTTGTCTCATCGATGATGTGGGTTGTCTTTAGTATAACTCTTGTCGAAAGCTGATCTCGTGGTGACTTGAAGATTTCGGTAAGAACTCTCAGCGATAGCGGTAAGTCTTGCCGACAATGCAACATGTGTTTGTTATCGGATGTCTTCGGTATGACTCCTGGCGAAAGGTGGTCTCGGGGTAACATGAAGGCTTCGGTATGAAGTCTTAGTGACGAACAAAGTCTTGCCGACAATGGAACATTGTGGTGTAACTTGAAGGCATTGGTATGATCTCTTGGTGAAGAGTGATAGTCTCACCAAAGGGAATACTGATGTCTATGTGACTTGTGAACTTTGGTATGATGTCTTGGTGAATAGCGATAGTCTTGCCGATGAGAATGCTGAGGTCGATGCGACTTGTGAACTCGGTATAATGTCTTGTAGATAGTGAAGACTCTTGGCGAAATCGACGGTTGGGATTTGTGGCATCGGGGAGACATGGTTAGTGTCTCACCGACTTGTGAATACATTTTGAATGCCTTTGACCGAGTGAAAGACTGTCCTACGTGGTGCGACTTGGACCTATCAGAGAGGGAAGAATGTGAACCGCTTGCTGTTGTGATCTGACAGTTGGAAACAAACCGATTCACAAAGGCAGTAGAGAACGAATGTATACACATATGCATTGGACGTTCTGAAGATGAGAGGAATAGGAGAGCGATAAAGTGAGGGCTGAGTGGCTGGCTGGAAGGTCGAGGCCATGAGGCTGAAATAGAGGAAGTGAGAGGCAGGGTTATGCTGTCGAATTCTCTCCTGATCAAGGATTGAATGCCATGGTTGATCTCTCATGTTGATCTGTACTGTATACTGTGTGAGGGTATTGCAACAGTACAAAGATTGTTTGGTTTGAGAGCTTGATCAGGAAATGTACAGAGGGAGAGTTGGTTACCAGATTGTATCTAGAATGAACAAGATGTAATCTCTAAAAAGGCTATGAGCCTGAATTGTATTGTAACCTCCAGTTGCTGAATAATACAATGGCTCGATCTTTGGAGTGTGGGGTTTTTTACCCGAAAGGGTTTTCCCCACGTAAATCTGTGTGTTTTGGTTTTCTGTCTTATCTTTCATCTGTGTTGGTTCTGTTTTGAGAATCTGTTATTGCTTGCTATTGAAATTTACATGTGATTCTCTCAGAAGGATTAATGTGGGAAATGAACTGTGTCTGTTTCCACTTTAGGACATAGTTGTACGTGTCTTTGAGGCAATCTAATCAAAATTGAAGTTACTGAAGGCACCACTGTTCTTGGAGATTTCTCTGAGATGACCTAAATTTCCCTTACATTTTCATCATATCTTTTAAGAATTTCCATGAGAGGGGTGATCCCACCCTCAAAACATATATGCCAAACCACAACATCATTGTAGAAATTCCTTGCAAGAACCCAACTTCCAGTTCTAACCCTGTCACCACCTATAATCCTTAACAGAGTAAAACTCAAATGACAATAAGGAGCATAGAAAATGAAGATTTTGAAAATGCTTAGAAAGGATAAGCAAGACGATAACCCTTCCCAAGAAAAACAATAGGAAATGACCTATGTACAACTTTGGGTTAAGATGATGATATATTCCCACACATAATCAATCTTTTCCAAAGGCTTGAAGTTGGTTGAAAAATATTGGAGGAAGATAGAGGACATTGTGACTAGAGATTTAGTAATTGTAAACCTGTAAGTCATAATTATGGTGCAATAATAAAACTTTATATTTAAAGGATGATATATCAAATCACCCTTCCGCCAACTTACATTAATAAAAGTATCATTAATAAAAGGATAAGTAGCCTCGTGCATGCCAAAAAAACATGTTTCTTTTTTTCACAAATGGTTTCAAACCTTCTGAGCAACAAGTATAGGTTGAACCTCACCATAAGGGTCCACATGTTCATATCCATCTTAGCAGAACTATTCCACCTCATCTTACCAAACCTGATGGTAAGAGTAAACATTATAAAGACGAAGTTAAGAAATTCAAAACTCATCATTAGGAATATGATTTTTTTGATTTTCAAGGATCAACCCTTTCATAATGGTAGGAAAAGTAGAAAGATGTCTCAATATGAACATCTTAGCAAAACTATTCCACCTCATCTTACCAAACCTGATGGTAAGAGTAAACATTATAAAGACGAAGTTAAGAAATTCAAAACTCATCATTAGGAATATGAGTTTTTTTATTTTCAAGGATCAACTCTTTTATAATGGTAGGAAAAGTAGAAAGATGTCTCAATGTTGGTGTCAAATGTGCATGACATTTTGTAGCATTTTTCTCATGTTTAAGAAACATTATTAGGAGGCATGATTTATATTTATGGTCGAGATAAACTTGTCACTAACATAGTTGTGATTCATTTCCTTTGGCTACAAATGTATATCCTATTGAGGTTGAAACATTAATTTTTCAAGTTGTTCTCCATTAAATGTTGTCATTCTCTTGGCATGTGTAGACTCATGCAAGTATGAAAATTTTGAAATTAAATTTATTTAATTTTTTAGGTCATTGGAGACATTATTTGACCAAGGAAGGCCCTTTTTGTGTTCAAGGACTTGGACCATGTCATTTTTTACAACACACAAAATGAGAAAGTTATGTCCTTTCTTTTATTGTTTTAAACTTGCATTTTGTAGTTTAAAAATTAAATAAAAACTCTAAAGCTCCGTAGGAAAGTAAGTTGGAGGTTAGAACTCCACATGCCATTTGTAATTTACAAAATTGCATGCAATCTTTGAAAGATCGTAGTTATAAAGTTATGAGATTTGGAACTCCACTTGCAAATTGTAATTTGTAGAGTTGCATTTGAGCTTCAAAAGTTTGTAGTTATAAAGATGTGAGACTTAAACTCTACTTTTACGATTTACAACTTGAAAATTTGCATGCAAGCTTTGAAAGCCCACAATTGCAAAGTTGCAAGATTGAAGCTCCACTTTCAATTTGAAGTTTATAATGTTGTAAGCAATCTTTGAAAGTTTATAGTTATAAAGTTGTGGGATTCAAATCTCCACTAGAAATTTGCAATTTACAAAGTTCCATCTGAGATCTAAAAGTCCATTTTTATAAATTTGTGAGATACAAAACTCCATTTACAATTTATAGTATTTTAAGTTGCATGCAAGCTCTAAATATCCATTGTTGTAAAGTTGTAGGATCAAAGGTATGCATATAGTGTTGGAAAGGTATGCCTCAATCATCACAAGCTGAAACCTCCATTGGAGTCATGTCGGTGTGACAGCTCTTATGTCTGGCTGACTAGCAGTTGGAACATCATGTTTTGTACAGGTCGCTGTGACCTAGCTTTTGTCTCATCGAAGGATCATATTGCTATGACAAGAAGCTTTCGGTGTGACCTCTTAGCGCCCATGGAGATCTCTGGCTGATAGGCCATTCAATCATTTATCAGGAAGACCTTTGGCCGAAAGGATTTGTTTGGTAAGAAGTCCCAGCGAACGATGAATGTCTTGCCGACGGGGACACACTTGGAGGCATCGGGGTAACACTAAGGGTTTACTAAGAACTCTTAGCGATGGATAGGAGTCTTGGTGACTGTTCGGTGTTTGTTATAACATAAAGGTCATTGGAGTAGCTCGAGCCGATCGGTATGAAGTCTTGGTGACTTGTGAGAGTCTTGCCAATAGTAAATAGTTATCGGTGTAACACATGTGACTTCAATAAGAACTCTCGGCGATAGCAATATGTCTTGTCGACAGATGAATGCTTCGGAGTAACCTTAATGACTCGGCGTGAGGTCTTGGCGAAGAACGATACTCTTGCCGAATGGTAAACTCACATCCATGAGACTTTTGGATCTCGCTATGATCTCCTGGCAAAAGCGATAGGTCTCGCCGACTACTTGGTGCTTCGGTGTGACACACGAAAGCTCGATAGAACATCCTGGCTATAATGATAACTCTTGGTGACATCGATATGAAGCTTTTGGGCATCGGGGAGACACTGTTAGTGTCTCACCAAGATGCCAACAAAGCTTGAATCTCTTTTGACCGTTTGACCATCCTATGTGGAGTCTCGTGGACTAATAGGAGAAGCCGAATCTGAACAGTTGGAAGATTGTTCGTTGTGACGGTTCTGTGAGGAAGCTCGACGGACATGGAACAACATGGTTATACTCTGTGATTGCAGATTGTGATCGGTTGGTTGGATCGACAGATTGCTAGGTGGTTGTATGATCAGTAAATGTATTCTATTATGTAAAGACTATAACTTGCAGGTTCCTGTACAAGATTGTTCATGGTGAATGCTGCTGTAAACAGACATCAGAAAGATAAGTCTGAAACTTGTATGTAATCTCCATTACTGTAATACAAAGTGATTTCTCTTGGTGTGGTGGGTTTTTCTCCCGTAAGGGTTTTCCCACGTATATCTGGTGTTCATGTGTGATTGTCAAATACTTTGTTTCTATTATCTACTTCATAGTGCATCTTAATTGAACTGTAATTGAAAAAATTAAAAGTATATCTACATTATTCTCTGAGGTTTTAGCGTTAGGAGAGTTGTTTTCGTATCTAGCTTTCCTTACAAGTGGTATCAGAGCCTGGTTAGTTGTGTTATCCTTGTGGGTATGTTGGGTTTTTTTAGTCAATTCTGTTCAGTGGGAGTCTTGTAGAGTTTGTTATTTTTGCTTATAGGTTGAGATGGCTAGCATGTCTGGAAAGTTTAAAATAGAGAAGTTCAATGGCAGTAACTTTGATTTGTGGAAACTCAAGATGGAGGATCTTCTAGTTGATCGTGATCTGTGGCTTGCAGTGTCTGGAACTAAACCTACAAGCGTGAAGCAAGAAGATTGGGACCTTGTAGATAGGAAGTCTAAGGGGCTGATAAGGCTCTGTTTGGCAGACTCAGTTCTTCTGAATGTGCATGAGGAGAAGACCGCATCTTCTTTGTGGAAGAGACTAGCATCTATTTATCAGGGGAAGTCCTTGGTGAATAAATTGTTCCTGAGGAAGAAGCTGTATTCTTTGAGAATGCAAGAAGGAGGTTCTGTAGCCGATCATTTGAATGCATTTAATATGCTAATTGCTCAATTGACATCTGTTGGTGTAAAAATTGAGGAAGAGGATTGTTGTATGCTTTTACTGTGTTCTTTTCCAGACTCTTGGGATCATCTGGTGATGGCTATTGGGAGTACAACATCCAGTTTCAAGATGGAAGATGTTGTTGGTTCTTTGCTGTCAGAAGAGATGAGAAGGAAATCTTCTGAGATGGTGAAGGAAGCTCTTGTTGTTAGAGGAAGACCGAAAGAGAAAGGCAAGAACAAGGACAAGAAGTCCAAATCGAAATCAGAGGGGAGATCAAAGTCTCCTGGCAAGAATTCCAAGGTGAAGTCCTAGAACTGTGGGCAACCTGGTCATGTCCGAAAGGATTACAAAGAGGAGAAAAAGAAGAAGAAGAAGTACTCTTCCGATAATGATTCTTCTCAGGCTGATTCAGACGCCTTCATTGCTGCCTTGGCGACACAGGCATCAGATGATGTCTGGCTGATTGATTCTGGTGCATCTTTTCACATGACATCTCATAGAGACTGGTTCATGAAGTATGAAGAATACGATGGTGGAAAGGTGTACTTAGCAAGTGATTCAACTTTGGAGATTGTTGGTCGTGGAAGAGTCAGAATCCAATTTCCGATGGCAGAGTAAAGGGAATAATGATGTAATGCACATACCAGGTCTGGCTCGAAATCTACTGTCTGTCAGTAAGCTGAATGATATTGGAGTACAAGTCTTGTTCTCTGGAAATGGTTGCAAGATGACTAGAGGCTCTATGGTGCTGGCTAGAGGTGCTCAAATTGGTGCCCTGTACAAGCTGGATGCACAGGCTGTTCAATGTAACATTGTCTCTGTAAAGTCATAGAAAGCTACACATGGAGGTAAAGAGGGAAACATCTCTAATTATGTAAACTCTATGGAAGTAAAACTTCCAGCAGAGAAGACTATGCTCTGGCATCATAGACTAGGCCACATAGGAGAAAAAGGTTTAAAAACCTTGAGAACAAAAACCTAGTTGAGGGGCTTGAAGATTGTAATCTTGAATTTGAATTTTGTGAACACTGTATATATGGAAAACAACACTGTGTTTCATTTTATTCCAGTCCTCATAAATCTTCTGGTTTCCTAGATTATATTCATTCAGATGTATTTGGTCTAGTGGATGTTCCTTCTTTGTCTAAGTCAAGATACTATGTGTCATTCATTGATGATTATTCAAGAAGAGCATTTGTTTATTTTTTGAAAAGTAAATCAAAAGTGTTCAGTCGATTTAAGGAATTTAAGAACCTTGTTAAAAATCAGACTGGTAGAAAAATAAAATGCTTAAGGACTGATAATGGCGGTGAATTTTGTTCTGATGAGTTTGAAAGATACTGTAAAGACCATGGGATTAAAAGACATAAGACTACACCTTATACTCCATAGCGGAATGGAGTTGCAGAAAGGTTCAATAGGATAGTGATGGAGAGATCACAAAGTATGTTAGAAAACCAAGATCACCTGCATGCAAGATGGATACCTGTCACATGCAAAAGATATGAAGAACCAAAAACAATGTTCGTAAAACTCTCAGTAAAAATGCATTAATAGAATCAATGATTACAAAAGAGATCAATCCTTATGAAGGAGATCAAGAAACCCTAAATGAAACCCTAGTGTGCACACTTAATAATTAATAATTAATTAATTATTAATGTGCCTAAGTTTAGCTTAAGTAATAAAGAGGAATAAGTGACTTAATTAATTAATCAATATGATATAATTAATTAAGCATAATAACTTATTACTCTAACACCTTAAGATGAACTTAGGAAGAAGCTAAAACACTAGAATAAGATGCATGAAAGCAAAGATGGGTCCCGACAACTAGGCCTGATCAGGTACCCATTTACAAATGCAAGAATGAGGTAGAGAAGGAAAAACCCAGTGGGACAAAACCCCCCTTACAATGAGATGACATGCTGCAAAGAAGCACTAGAAGAACTATGTAGAGTAACACTGGAACTGAAATCTGGCAAGCAAGGAAATATATTTTTGTCTACTACTGAAACCGGATGCGAGTCACCGATTGACTCAAGGAATCATGAAAAAAGCGACAGCAGACCCGATGCCTCGGAACACTCAAAAACTCCAAACAGGAACAACCCTGGAATCTATGAAGCAACAAGCAATTATTAAATGATGTATTACTGAAAATGAAGTGCAAAGATGCAAGATGCACCCTCCCAACTGCCAAAATATCCAAGTAATTGCCAAACAACCCATCGGGCCAAATCTGGACTAAGTGATAAACCTAGGACAGATACATAAAAAGTGCATGTACAACAACCTAGAGCTCCTCAATACCTTTCCAACGCTTCAAACGAGGCGAAAAACGAAGATTGTGGCAAAAAATTATGAGCTCAGAAGCATAAAAAGTACATTTGGCTTCAAACAGAAATAAATACAATAAAACAGAAAAATACTATAAAATAAACTGCACCAAATGAAAGTGCTCAGAACCAGCTTTCTGGCGATATCTTGTTTTCCCGATTTTGATACCGTATGCCCAAGTTATGACCAAAAGAAAAAATCTGCTCTTTTAGGGAAAACTAGGGTTAAGAGGGGCAAGGAGGGCCGGCCGTACGATGACGATGACGTCATGCTGACGTCATCAGTTCATGAGCATAAATTTGACGGCCGTCTGGCCGTCGCTGCAAAAAATCAGCCCCTTTGTAAATTTTTTTACGGTCGCCGGTATATTCTGCGCCTCCTTGCCGGTATATCCCTCTGCCTGTCGGAATATTCACTAAAACCTGCCAGAATATTCTCTGTCGGAATTGGTTGACTGTGGGCCGGTGGTTCGCCATATGTCCACGGGTTGGCGCTGTGGGCGGTCGGGGGCTGGGCGCATAGCGCCCGGTCTCCCATAGGACCGCGGTGGCGGCACATAGAGCCCGCAGGGGCTGACAAAGGCGGTGGCGGCGGAGGCTGGTGGTGGGAAGAGCGGCGGTGGCGGAACAAGCCCACGGGGCTGAGGACCTGGTCCTCCATACGACCATGGCTGAAGGGTCTGAAGCCCTCAGGGGCTGGCAGATGAGCTCAGCGGCTGATGCATGGCGGCGCCGCCGGTGGCTGGCGACTCTCTGGTAGCGTGGCGGTGGCCGCCCGGTGGAGCGGTGGCGGTAGGGTCTAAATACATTGGAGGCGCCGGCACACAGATTGAAAATCACATTTAAAAAAAAAAAATTCAATTTTCATGCATCGAACTGCGTGCTAGGGAGGCCGTACGGCCCCCCAGACAATTTTTTTTTCCTTTTAGACCAACTTCACCAAAATCGACGAAACGAGAGGCGTTCTTAGGGTTTTTGGCCACTGCGAACGCAATGGTGACCTCCGTTTCTACTCAAACTGCTCCAAAAAATCCGCTACCCCTAGATCTTGCAAAAAAGATGCCTGTGGAAACCCTAGCATTAGAAACTCACTGAAAGGCCATATCTTCAGATCACGAACATGAAGCTGTAGGTTTTCTCTGATAGCATGTTAGAAAACCAAGATCACCTGCATGCAAGATGGATACCTGTCACATGCAAAAGATATGAAGAACCAAAAACAATGTTTTGTAAAACTCTCAGTAAAAATGCATTAAGAGAATCAATGATTACAAAAGAGATCAATCCTTATGAAGGAGATCAAGAAACCCTAAATGAAACCCTAGTGTGCACACTTAATAATTAATAATTAATTAATTATTAATGTGCCTAAGTTTAGCTTAAGTAATAAAGAGGAATAAGTGACTTAATTAATTAATCAATATGATATAATTAATTAAGCATAATAACTTATTACTCTAACAAAGTATGCTAAGATCTGGCTTGGAGGAGGAAGGCTAGAACGTGTCTCTTGCATGTTACTTGATTAATCGGTCTCCTAATTCGCTCTTGTTGAGAAAATACCTTTGGAAGTGGTTTGGTAAGAAGCCCTCTCTTAGACATGTTCATGTTTTTGGCTGTGAGGCATATGCTATGTGCCAAATGTGAAAAGATCTAAATTGGAGAACAAGGTTGTCAAATGTATTTTTATTGGCTATAGCATTGTCATAAAAGGATACAAGCTTTGGAATCTGATACAGAGAAGGTTGTATACAACAGAAGTGTAATCTTTCGTGAGCTGAAACCTTCCACTTTGGATCTGCAGTCAGAGACAAAGTCGAGAAAACAATAAGGATGTAGCTTTAATTCCTCCTACACTAGAGAAAGAGGAATTGAAAATTCAAAATGTACTTGAAACTGAGGAGAGCTCAAGGTTCTGAAGTTCTAAAGAAGAAGAACCTTAGCCTACGCAAGTGAAGAGGTCAACCCGTGAAAACAACAAGGATAGGTATGGGTTCTCTTTGATTGATTCTACTTGTGCCTATGCTTTAATTGCTAGCATTGATGAGCCTAGGGCGTGAAAGAGGCATTTAGAATGTCGATTCAGGCTCTTGGTTGGAAGCCATGAATGAAGAGATGGCATCATTAGAAAAGAATGAAACTTGGAGTTTGGTGCCCTTGCCTAAAGGCAGAAAAGCTGTTGGCGCAAATGGGTATTTAAGAAGAAGATTGGTCGGATGGCGGTGTAGAAAAGTACAAAGGCGACTGGTTGCAAAGGGTTATTCTAGAGGGAATTGATTATGGGGAAATTTTTTCTCCTGTAGCGAAGCTGGCATCTATCAGATTTATTTTGTCACTTGGTGTATGACTTAGAGGTTGAACAGATGGATGTGAAAAGAACATTTCTTCATGGTGATCTTGAAGAAGAAATCTATATGTCCCAGCCTGAGCACTTTGTTGAAAAAGGTAAAGAGAAACTGGTTTGCAAATTAAAGAAGTCTCTGTATGGGTTAAAATAGTCACCTAGAATGTGGTACCAGAAATTTGATACTTTTGTATTGTCTTTGGGATTTGTGAGATCAAAATCTGATCATTGTGTTTATTACAAAGCTGAAAGTGATCAAGTACTTATTATTGCTCTCTATGTTGATGATATGCTATTCATAGGCAATAGTAAGCTAATGATTTCTGATCTTAAGTCTCAGTTGTCTGCTAAGTTTGAAATGAAAGATCTTGGTGCAGCAAGGTATATTCTGGGAATGGAGATAACCAGGGACAGAAATAGTAGAAAACTTTGGCTCAGTCAGAGTAAGTATATCATGATTGTTCTTAAGAGATTTTGTATGAATGATTGCAAACAACTAGTTGTTCCAGTCTTGCAAGGAATGAAGCTATCTGTTGAAGATTGTCCAAAATCTCCAACTGAGATGGAGGACATGACCAGTGTACCCTATGCTAGTGCAGTTGGCAGTCTTATGTATGCAATGGTCTGTACAAGGCCAGACATTTCCCAAGCAGTGGGAGTTCTTAGTCGGTTTATGGCTAATCCTGGAAGGACACATTGGGATGCTATAAAGAGAGTTTTCAAATATTTGAAGGGCACTTCAAATTTTGCTTTGTGTTACCATGGGAATTCGGTTGAATCACAGAGGACTCTCAGTATTCGTGGATATGTAGATTCTGATTGGGCAGGGGACATTGACAGCAGGAGGTCCACCAGTGGATATATTTTCATGTTGAATGGTGGTGCAGTGAGTTGGATGAGTAAGCGACAAGCTGTAGTCGCTTTGTCCACTATGGAGGCTGAATATATGGTAGCTACTCATGCTTGTAAAGAAGCAATTTGGTTGAAATGTTTGTGTTCTAACATTGGTTTTGATGCAGGGGAAATAACTATTTTCTGTGACAGTCAGAGTGCAATTTGTCTGGCAAAGAACCCTACTTTCCATGCCAGGATGAAACATATTGACGTACAGTATCACTTTGTACAAGATATGGTGGAGGATGGAAAGGTCAGTTTGGAAAAAGTTGATACTCTGGAGAATGTTGCAGATTCACTGACGAAGCCAGTGAGCACAAACAAGTTCAGGTGGTGTGCCAGTTCGATGGACCTTAGTGCCCATGATTTTCAGTAAGTTTTATTGTGCTCTGGAGGTGCCTGTGTGATCTTCGTCAAGTGGGAGATTGTTGGAAAGGTATGCCTCAATCATCACAGGCTGAAACCTCCATTGGGGTCAAGTCGGTGTGACAAATCTTATGTCTGGCCAACTAGCAGTTGGAACATCATGTTTTGTACAGGTCACCGTGACCTAGCTTTTGTCTCACCGAAGGATTATATCGCTGTGACAAGAAGCTTTCGGTGTGACCTCTTAGCGCCTGTGGAGATCTCTGGCCGATAGGCCATTCAATCGTTTATCGGGAAGAGCTTTGGCCGAAAGGCTTTGTTCGGTAAGAAGTCCCAGTGAACGATAAATGTCTTGCCGACGGGGACACACTTGAAGGCATTGGGGTAACACTAAGGGTTCGCTAAGAACTCTTAGCGATGGACAAGAGTCTTGGCAACTATTCGGTGTTCGTTATAACATAAAGGTCATTGGAGTAGCTCGAGCCGATCGGTATGAAGTCTTGGCGACTTGTGAGAGTCTTGCCGATAGTAAATAGTTATCGGTGTAACACATGTGACTTCGATAAGAACTCTCGGTGATAGCGATATGTCTTGTCGACAGATGACCACTTCAAAGTAACCTTAATGACTCGGTGTGAGGTCCTGGCGAAGAACGATACTCTTGCCGAATGGTAAACTCACATCCATGAGACTTTTGGATCTCGCTATGATCTCCTGGTGAAAGTGATAGGTCTCGCCGACTGCTTGGTGCTTCGGTGTGACACATGAAAGCTCAATAGAACATCTTGGCGATAACGATAACTCTTGGTGACATTGATATGAAGCTTTTGGGCATCGGGGAGACATTGTTAGTCTCTCACTGAGATGCCAACAAAGCTTGAATCTCTTTTGACCATTTGACCGTCCTATGTGGAGTCTCATGGACCAATAGGAGAAGCCGAATCTGAACAGTTGGAAGATTGTTCGTTGTGATGGTTCTGTGAGGAAGCTCGACGGACATGGAACAACATGGTTATACTATGTGATTGCAGATTGTGATCAGTTGGTTGGATCAATGGATTGCTTGGTGGTTGTATGATCAATAAATGTATTATATTCTGTAAAGATTGTAACTTGAAGGTTCCTGTACAAGATTGTTCATGGTGAATGCTGCTGTAAATAGACATCAGAAAGATAAGTCTGAAACTTGTATGTAATCTCCATTACTGTAATACAAAGTGATTTCTCTTGGTGTGGTGGGTTTTTCTCCCATAAGGGTTTTCCCACGTATATCTGGTGTTCATGTGTGATTGTCAAATACTCTGTTTCTGTTATCTACTTCATAGTGTATCTTAATTGAACTATAATTGAAAAAATTAAAAGTATATCTACATTCTTCTCTGAGGTTTTGGCGTTAGGAGAGTTGTTTCCGTATCTAGCTTTCCTTACATATAGTTTGCATGAGCTACAACCTAAATGTGTATTTCAAAGTTCTTCAAGTTGAAGGATTGTGGGGATCAAAGGTTTTCTTGCAATTTTTAGGAATTATAAAATTATGAAGTTCTACAAAACTACAAAATTACATGGGAACTCTAAAGTTTCACAAAAACTACATTTTACTTGAAAGATTTGCATTTTTGCTAAGACTTGTGTTTTGAGCTTCTCATGATATTTTTGACTCATGTTTTTGTAATTCTTCCACCTATATCATCATGCTTGGTGAATTGGTGATTATTTGTCTTGTATGTCATTTTGTGATGCCATGGTATCTTATGCATATAGGTGTGCAACATGGCATACTTCATCAAGTTGTGTTACTTCATGTATCTTCAACAAGATGTGTTCTTATAATTACTTTATGCTTAAAAACTATGAAAATGTTAAAAAATATTGTCTATCAAGTTTCTTAAGATGGTTGGTTGTTTGATTGAGCTACTTGGTTGCATGCTTGAGGTACTTGGCTGCATGCTTGAGCTACTTGCCTACTTGCTTGAGCTGGTTGCTTGCGTGCTTGAGCTACTTGCCTATTTTCTTGAGCTACTTGGTTGCGTACTTGAGCTACTTGGCTACATGCTTGAGCTACTTGGTTCCGTGCTTGAGCTACTTGCCTACTTGCTTGAGTTGGTTGCTTGCATGCTTGAGCTACTTTCCTACTTGCTTGAGCTGGTTGGTTGCGTGCTTGAGCTACTTGGTTGTGTGCTTGAGCTACTTTCCAGTGTGCTTGAGTTGGTTGGTTGGTTGGTTGAGCTACTTGTTTCCAGGTTGAGCTACTTGTCTGCTTGGTTGAGCTACTTGGTTGTTTGCTTTAATTTTTGATTCATGTGGTTTTAAGTTGTACTGAACCACAAACTCCAACTTGTGGGTTTGAAAGTTATGGAGAAATAACATAACTTAAGAATATTAGTCAATACATTGTCCTCATGACTAGAATAACCATCACTTGGGTTAGAACTTCCACCTCCTATTAATACTAATATCATCACCACACAAAGCAACATCTTAAAATTACACATCTTAGATTATGATGGCTTGAGAGCAAGCAATTTTGGACAGGGTGGACTGTCATGCCCTTGAAATTGTAATACCAAATATGAAATATTGAAACAAAAATAAATAAACCAAATATAAAAATAATAACTATCTCAAATAAATAAATAAATAAATAATATATTAGCAATTTTATTATAATTATAGTTGTCAAGATAATATTATTATTATAAATATAAATATTGGCAATATAAAATGAATATTAAATATCATAAAAAGGAGAGATATAAAATAATAATAAATATATTTTAAAGAAACATATAATATAAAATATAAAATATACACCACAAAAATAAAAACAAGGCAACGATCTGTTTAGGATAGCAGTGAGAAGATTAATATCCTTGTTCATTAAATTGCTAGGCCGACTCATTAAGAATTGTTGGGATTGATAGTTGAAAGTCAACGAATCCTTGAGGAGGTATGTCCCTTGGAGAAGGGATGAGACGTTGTGAAGAGCCATGTCTCTTCTATTGTGGGGGTATAAAAGCTAAACATTTCAAAAGAAGAGGAAAAAGGGATATGAAGTCTGATATAGAAAAGATCAACAAGTATAATAAAATATGTATTCAAAACAGAGTAAAAAGAAAATAAGTAAATAGAATATGAGATATAAGTTGTTGCTACTGCAAGAACAATATTGAATATAAATAAAGAATATATATATACACCATTCAATACAAGTAATATATATATATGTGTGTATCAACCAATATAAACAAATAATAATTATATATATAAATATATGTATAAACAATAATCAATATAAATAAAGGAATAAAATAGAATGCGAATAAGAGAAGGATAATATATCACAGTCTATATTTAATATAGGAATGGTCATAGTTTATATTTAATATAGTAATTATCATAGTTTATATTTAATATAGGAATGATTATAGTTAGCATAACGATGGTTCCAAATTATAGTTAGTAGAATATGATTATGATTCAAGTTATAGTAGATAACATTATTTTATAGTTCAAAAGTTTATATATACATATATACCGTTAATATGCATACCTAGAGTTTGAGGACCATTTGCCTATACTATGTGCATGTTCCACCATAGTGGGAAAAAATGATTATATAGGGGATGTTGCAAAGGGGTCTCTACTAGATACGCCACCCAGGGGGGGGACAAGATGATCCCATGAAGGGACAAGGGGGTACTTGACTTTGGGATCAAAGGGTATTGCCTTTGGGTCTAGATTGATCACTAGAGTAACCATTGTAATCCCACCCTCCCACCATGGTGCAACAAGCATGGAGGATCACTTATGGGAAATGGAACAAGGATGATGACAAGGGGATTAAGAGTCTCACTAGGTCATCTCATATGAATGGCATGCGTCACATGAGGCCTAGGGGATCCCCCTCATATGCATGGCATGCATCACATGAGGGGGAAGAGACTGAGATACCCTATCAACATCCTCTTCCATGTGCCCCATAATTGAGAAAACCCAAGGTAGGTTAGTGATTGGGTTAGTTAGTTCATTATGAAGTTGCTAATGTTAACTCTGATATTCAATATAGAGTTACTCATGCTTAATTCCGATGTTTGATGTGGAGTACTAATATTCTAATTTTTAGGCTATTTTAGTGATGGATCTCTAACTTGTTTATAGGGACTAAATCAATTTAGAGTATACCCTAGGACCCATTGCTTGGAAAATTGATAATTTAGAATAGATTTGGTGTAACTCCAATTAGGGACATTGCAACTAATGCCACATTTTTAATGTGAAAAAATGTTCATCTAGCTTTTTTCCTTTAATATCTTGAGGGAAAGCTTGGGGCATTATATATAAAATGCTTCAAAAATTAAAAAAAAAATGATACTCCAAGACTTGGTTGATCATGGGTTTGAATCCCACCAAAATTGCCAAAAATTGTTGATGGTTCAAATGTGTTTATAGGACAAATGTTCAGATGCACCATAGCACCACAACAATGAAAAGACAAACTAATGTGGGACATGGCCATAAAATCAATTTCAAAGATTAAAAGATCAACTCCTTATCTACTTTGACTTATAGCTAATCTGTGTGGCTTGAAAAGGAAGGAGTGTTGAAAGTAAAAAATAATTAATAGGTCATAAGCCAAATACAACTCCTCCAATATCCAAGACAAAGCTTTGCAACTCATGATATAATTTCAATAAAAACCAAGTAAACAACATACAAAATAAATAAGCTCATACACACAATTATGAATTATGACTATTGAGAGTAATAGCCTCATATATTAATGTTTCTAATAATGTTTGAATAATTCTATATGGTGTAATTTAGCTTATGACTAGACACATACACAAAGTTTTCCCTATTTAGAAATGAAAGGGTGAGGACATTTATATATATGGCTCAACAACTCATCCATACACAACTAATTCTACCTACAAATGGGGCACACAATGACGTGCTTATAACAAGATCAACCAATTATATTTGAATTAACCCCTTATTAGGTCCTAAACCACTGCTCCAAAATCCTAGAACACAATTTAACTTTCAAGGCCAAGGGTTGTCATCATAAAAGCAAAAGAAAGGTTCATTCATATATTATGGAGGGTTAAAATCCAATTGACAAGAGTGGGTAATCCCTCCTACATTTCAACCTCAACTTAGACTCAGGAGGGTGTTCCTAAAGGCATATTTTAATAGGTATTTAAATCAAACAAAATGAGCAACCAAAAATAACAAATGGAAACTATACTCAAATGAATACTTAACCCAAAATTTTGCCACCAAGTATAACTAGCCACATAAGACCTCTGTATATGGTTAAAAGTACAAACCTATGTCACACATTCAACCAACTAAATAGTTTCTATCAAACCATTTTTGGTTGGAATGAATTCAAATGGAAAGGTTTCGATCAAAACCAGGTGGCAATGTTATGGTACCGACATGGTACTAGGTTATCAATCAAAACCTTTTCGATCAAATAGTTTTTAGCCGAAACTAGTAAATATAAAATTTTAAAAATTGGGCACAACCAATTTTTTGTCTGGGTTGAGCATGTTCAGGAAAAATAGAGGTGGGTGAAAAAGGTTCAAACGATCCCCTAAGTGACCTGCAAATATTGAGCAACTTGCAAGTAGGTTTACTCTAGAGCTTATTTTATGTCAATTTCTTAAATACCTATATCCCCTAAATGGATTTTAAGCCCTCAAAAACCCTAATTGTAATGTTCAAAACCCTAAATTGTAATTTTCAAAACCTTCTGCATGCTCATCCTTAAACATGGTGTCTTTAAATTGAGAAGTAGATTAAACAATTATTTCTTTATCATCACACTTGTAAATTTATGTAAGAAAATACATCATTACTTTGAGAAAATTATAACATGGTCCTTATGAAAATCCACATCACAAGACACATGGGTTTCAAAGAATAGATCAATGCAAACAAATGTATCAAATTTGGAATCATTTGGGATTTTAAGAAAAGTAATAAAAAACCTATGCCTAAAATTCTTATTAGACTCACCCTCTTGTATTTTTATATTTAGTAATTCTTAGACTACTTAAGATCAATAGGGTATATATCACATGCATACTTCTGTTTACTAATTCCATTTAACTATCCCATGAGGAGAAATGATGGGCATAAAAACTACCCAAAAATATCCCACAAAATATATATGATTATGCTTGGTTACTACATTTATATTATTTCAGAAACTACTTCAAAAGAGACTAGCACATTCTACGGAACCAAAAGCGGAGAAGAAATGTAGGAAAAAATAGAATGAATGAAAATTGATTTATAGCCATGAACACACTTAAATATTTTATAAAAGACCAAGAAAGGTTGCATATTTTATCGTTATTAGATGTTCGAGAGAAGAATAAATATAATGGAGCTTAGGCTATAAAAATAACTAGGTCTTACTTAGAAATATTCTCACACCCTAATTCAAGTATTCTTTTATATTTATAACCAAATTAGAAGAGAGCAATTAATAGATAGTAAGGATAAACTCTTTTTTTTCAAATCCATGGCCTACACCAAATTAAGTAGAAAAATATTTATACAAGATTACAAGGCACTTGTTATGATCTTTAATTTTTTTGGATATAAATTTAATTTTTATGTTAGAATGGGAAGATCATATTCAAATTTGGTATGAGAATTACCTCCAAATATATTGTTCATCACCTATAAAAAATACCATTGTTATTTCAAGAAGGTTGAATCTTTAATGGTAAAATGGTCACTAGTGGCCTTAAAATTAATTATTCATCCCTATTCTTTCTTACTTTTATTTTGTAGTACATTTAAGGCATGTATTCTACTAAATTTCCCATTCCAAACCTAGTTTTGGAGGGCTTAAATTATAAATATCATCCTCTAGGAGCAAAATTTACCATTTATCATTCCATAGTGACAACCCCTAGGCAAACTTAATCCCTTCAACTTCATCATATGCAATTAGATTTAGATTTCCAAACAGGGAGGAAATAATTAGAATTCTCATTATTAATCATGTAGTTGAAGTCTCCTATTGCTGTCCATCATAACTATGAATGTGAATCTTTGACAATATTTATTTTCTTTGATTAAAAATGGACATGCAACACTACTAAACACTTTGTAGTGAATAAAATCTAATAAATCCCACTACATCATTTCTCACATGGTGTGACATCCCAAACAACTTTTTTTGAAACTCTATTAGTAATGTAATTATCACAACAAATTGCTTTGATCCAAAATATATCACACATACCTTTGGCTTATAACATATAACATGTGATTTCAACCAAAGTTTTTTTCTTCCTTTCTACTACACCATTGTGTTGGGAAGAATAAAAAATAACGCACTATCTTGAATAGCTATGAATAGTTCATTGAAAAACAATAACATTCATGGTTAAATATTCTCCCAAATCATGAGTAACATAGTATTCTCACTTTATTGGAGCGAGTGACTATTCTTTTTTTTGGAGTAGGGAACTCTATTTTTTTGTTTTTCTGCTAGTTTTTAGGGTTTTTTTGATTGATTGATGGGTTAGTCAGGCCAGGGGCCCAACATGCCCCCCCCATCCAAAAATATTGTTCCCAAGTCTGGTACTATGTTCGGGTTTGCTGTTCCCAAACATGATACAACTTCTAGTATCATTGCACCTTCTTCTATGGATCTAGGAACTAGTAGAACAGGAAAGTACCCTTTGTCACCCCCTCTTGGTTTGGAATCCTTTTTCTCTAAAGAAGACCTAGTTTCATTCGTGGACAAGCTGGTTGGTGGTGGTTCGCCATCTATGGCTAGGTTGACTACAAAATCTATATCCTATTCAGTGGATGGTTTGGAAATTGAAGTTCCTGAAGAACTCATGATCCAAGTAATGGATGGGCTCAAGTTGTCTTTGGTTGGTAAATTCTTGGCGTACCACCCAAATGTTGACCAGGTAAGGAAATGGGCTGACTCTGTTTGGAATTTAAAAGGAAGTGTTACTATAAGTGCATTGACCAAAGGTCTTTTCCTCTTTATTTTTGTTGTGTATGAAGATATGATTAAGGTTCTTATAGGGGGGCCTTGGGATTTTGATGTTAGGTTTAATTTTTTTTTGTCCCTGTGCAAATGGAAACCGAGTTTTGACCCATCTACTGATCTAGGTGTTATTTCCCTAGCTTGGGTGCATCTTTTGGGGCTACCCTTAGAATTCTAGAACATATGCATATTCAAGGGGATAGCTAACTCCTTTGGAAATCTCCTAACTGTGGACAAAACCACTCAAGAGAAGTCTAGACTAGTCTTTGCTCGGATCTTGTTAACATGGTTGTTAATACTATTCTTCCTACTTTAGTGGCCCTAAAGTCAAAGTTTGGTAACTGGTCTCAAAATTTGGAATATGAAAATGCTAGAGTTTATTGTGAAACTTGCAAGAAATTTGGTCATTTCCATGATACTTGTAATTAGAGGTTCCAAAAATTATAAAGTGAGGAGTTGGGCTCTCTGAAAAAGCCTTATGCTCAACCCAAAGTCAATGTTGAGCCTATGAATTTCTCAGACTATCCCTGAGGTGATATTCCAATTGAGTTGGACAACCCTGAAGTGTTTCTAAAGATTCCTCTTGAGGTTGGGATTTCAGCTGTTTCTATAGATGGCCTAAAATAGATTATTGTTGAGGGGCCACAAAATGAGAATGAAAGGACTGAAGAGGCCAATCCGGTACAAGTACCCCTTGCTAGATTAGAACCAAGATTGGATTCGGTAGCAAATCCAACTAACAAATTGAAGATAATTATGAATTTATAGATGAAGGTGAGATAGTATCTTAATTTTGCTAGGATAAGGACTCTTTTTCTCTAGTCTCTTCTCTAGAGAAACAAATTGGGGATAGTTTAGCCCTACATAGTCAAAAAGAAGGAAAGAACTTGAAGGAATCTATGGCTCTGTTGGGCTTCTCATCCTCTCCTTTAGATGAGGCTACAAATGAGGACTGGATTCAAGCTAAAAACAAGTCTAAAAAGAAGAAGAAACTAGATGTGGGAGGAGGGAATAAGGTAGGAAAACATTCTAAGAAGGAAACCAGAAATAAAGATATTGTTTGTGATGTGGCTTTGAGAAGACAAAAGACCTTGGACTCAATTTTGGGGCCAAAGTCTAAGAAGAAGTAAGGGGTGCTGCTCCCCCTAACCTAATAGCATCAAGGCGATGTTCTTATACTATCTTTTTTTATGAAGATAATTTCTTGGAATATAAGGGGTCTCAACAACCCCTATAAACAACACTTGGTTAGAACTTTCTTGGTGGATAATAAAGTTGATGTTCTTTTGCTTCAAGAAACTAAAATGAAGAAGGAAATCTTTGATAAGATTTTTGAGAATTTTTGGCATAGTGCTAACTATGTCTTAAGTGATGCTAAAGGCGCCTCAAGGGCTATTGCAACTCTGTGGAATCACTCTAAACTTAAGGGTACTATGGGATTCTCTAGAAAAAATTGCCTTATGGTTTCCTTTGAAGATCTTATCATTTTAGAAAAATAGAATTTGATCAATATCTACGACCCTAATTCCCATTTGGATAGATTGACGTTCTGGGATTTCTTGTTTGGTAACATAAAAAGCATAATGGAGGATTATTGGATGCTTGGAGGAGACTTCAATTCTCTGCTTCTTCCCTCAGAGAAGCTGGGAGGCTTGGAGGATTTCTTTGATAGTATGATGGATTTGTCTGGTTTCCTTAATTCTGTTGGGGTCTTTGATATTCCCTTACTTGGTGCTTTGTTTACTTGGTTTAATAGGAGGTTGGGAAACTAGCTAATTCAAGTTAAATTTGGCTAGTTCTTGGTTTCAGCTAGCTGGAATATTTCCCAGAACCTCACCTTATCTGCTTTGCCTAAAACTGGGCTTGATCACAATGCTATCATTCTTTGTAGAAAATATGATGTTGCTAAAGGTCTGTTCCCCTTTAGATTTGAAATTATGTGGACTCTCCACCTAGATCTCAAAACCTTAGTTGATAGATGGTGGAATGAACCTTCAATAGACACCCCCATGTTTAGTCTTGCTAATAAATTGAAAAGGATTAAAGAAAGAGTGAAGGGTTGGAATAAGATCTCCTTTGGAAACATCTTTGACACTAAAAAGTCTATTGAAGATAACATTAAGGAGGTTCAAAATATGATGGAGTTCAAAGTGGTTGATGATGTTACTTGTAATAAGAAACGTGACCTAAGGGATCAATGGTTCAAGGTAAACAAACAAGAGGAGATTTTCTGGAAACAAAAATCCTACATTCAATGGATTTTTGAAGGGGAACGAAATACAAAATTCTTCCATCAATCTACTATGAAATGTATAGAAGGAGAAATTGGATCAGGTAGCTTATGAAAGAAGATGACAATATGATGAACAATGAAAAAGATATTGTTGATGAAGCTGTGGATTTCTTCTCAACCTTCCAAAAGGAACCTGATGTTGCTCCACATGATTTAGATGATATTCTCCAAGTTATTCCTAAGGTGATTACTGATCAAGATCTTCAATATTTGAAAAAAGTTGTATCCCTTTAGGAAATGAAGTCTATTTTTTTCTCCTTCAGAGCATACAAGGCCCCTGTGCCTAATGGGTTTCCTCTGGCTTTTTTTTTCAGAACTTTTGGGACATTCTGAATAAAGACCTCCTAAATGCTTCTAGAGACTTCTTCTATTCAAGTAGACTTCTGAACCAACTTAATGCTATGTTTATTGCTCTCATTCCAAAAAAGAATGATGTTTCTTCCTTGCATGACTTCAGACCTATCAGTCTATGTAATACTGTGTATAAAATATTTTCTAAGGTCATTGTGTTTAGATTGAAAGCTTTCCAGAAAAAAATGATAGCTAGAAATCAAAAAGGTTTTGTTCAAGGAAGACACATTCTTGATGCAACTATATCTACTCATGAGATTCTTCATTCTATGGACCTAAGTAAAATTTAGGGATGGCCTTGAAACTTGACATCTCTAAAGCTTATGATAGAGTGTCCTAGCCTTTCCTGCTTGTTGTCCTTAGAAAATATGGGTTCAATGACATGTTTCTTAAACTTATCATTGATTGTGTTACCATTCCAAAGTGTTATGTCTTGGTGAATGGGATTCCTAAGGGATTCTTCTCTTGTGGCCATGCTCTTAGACAAGGGGACCCTATCTCCCCTTATCTCTTCATTATTGTGGCTGAATTATTAGGAAGAAACATTCAAAAACTCCTCGAAATGAAGGTGTTGAAAGGATTTAAGGTTGCTTCAACTCTCCCTCCTGCTTCTCACCAACAGTTTGTCGATTGTTGGCCTCCTACAATGATTTAATAACTAAGCCCTTACAACCATGATTCAAAGATTGGACATCTAACCTAAATAGCCATTTCAATCATCATGAAGGTGCATTTAAATTGTCAACCCAGGGACGTGAACTTGAAATGGGTCAACACAGTATGTGCACTAGGAACCCAAAGTAGCCATTTTCATTCTACAACTAAGGAACTCACAATGTTGAAAGTAAATTGCTTAGAAGGGAATACCATAAATTCCAACCATCAATCAACAACTACATAAAACTAAAATGCATAACAAAAATGAAAATCTGAGCAACAAACAAGGCAGTACTCTATTTGCTTTGGCTACAGGAACAGTCATAAAATGGAATTCTAGTGGCTGTAAGAACAGTCGGTGCTAGATTTCTAACTAATTACTAAACAACAAGTAATACTAAACTAAAGGATGGATTACTCACCAAGTGGGTCCCCTTGGATAAATATCCTCTAAAACTAATGAGAACTCAGATGCTCAAACTCAAAACTTTATTTTATTCATTATAACTCATGAATACAAAAGAGTAATGTATATGTATTACTGAAAACTTGAGAGTGCAAGTACAATATCAAATCATGTAACTCCCAAAGAAGGAGCATTCGATCTTTATTTATACTATCAACTAAACAAGGCAGTCAACTCCATGACTAGGAGGACACCATTTAGGGAAAACAAAGAAAGTGGAGTGGCAGTGGTTATGCGTGCATGGAATCTGGTCAAACATGTAGGTCCAAGCACAAATTTAGCACATCAGTAATGCCCGCATCTTCTCAACCAACATTAAAGTACACTACAAGGCAACATTCAGTTTGCATGAGGAATCTTCTGCCGTCAGCCTCCTTTGACCTTTGAGTGATTCCTTTGCTGGACGTTACGATGCATGCCCAACTGGCGGTGTCTTCCTTAACTTAGCATCCTCAAATTAAATTCGCATGGCAATGTTAGTATGCACAATAACTATATATCTATAATCACCTTAAGGAACATTCATTAACCACATGCAAAATCAATATAGATAATCCACATAATATGCCAATGTCATTAAAACTTGCAGAAATAGTATTAAGCCCAATGTTTATGGTTTGAGGGAAAAATTATGAAAATATCAACATTTAGCATCAAAGCTCATGACAACTGCCAAAAAATAAACTATAGATTCTACCCAAAATTATACCAAAAACTAGGCCCATCACTCCCCCCAACCTAATGTTTTGCTGGTCCTCCAGTAGGGGAAGGGTTGTTCTTTAGCTTGGTCAAAGCTCTAAAATTTTCAATTGATAGCTATCCAACATCAGTGTCTGCTGAGTGTGAATCAGGGTCCCAATAGAATCCTCCTAATCTGTCAAGTCTACTCCATCTCTATTTTTCTGTAACAATGTCATATTAGTAGAACCTGAAGTTTGGCGTGGGCCACATGAGAATGGGTGGCTGGAAAGTTAGGGGAAGCCAAAATTGCCCCTTTGTTCTCCCAATCTAAATATACCTATCAATCCTTTTTAGTGATGCAACATAATTGTGGATGGAATGAGGTTCAGCCTGTTTCAACTCATCAGTTAGGTTATTCCATCTTTGGGATAGGTATCTTCTCATAATTTCCTCCTTTGCTACTGCCTTTACCTCATACTCACTATAAACTGCCTCAATCCAAGGCATAATCCTGTTGCCATAACTAGGTCTGAAAAGCATTCTGTGCCATTCTCTGTAAATATCCCTTGGGTTGCTTGATTCAACCCTAATGGGCAGAGGGATGTTAGACTCCAATTGCTTATAAGCCCCATGTTGTTGTCCCCAACTAATTTCATTTTGCACCCAAGACATAAATTCCCTTAATTGGACATCCCCAACATACAACAACGGATTCCAATCATGGTCTTAAGTTACAACATAATTATGCAAATAAAATTCACATAGCAAATTCTTCATTTCAGGGGAGGCAATCCTATAAGCATTGAAAAATTCATTAGGAGCATCAATAGAAGGATTCAAACCTAAGACAATCCTTGACAACTTAAAAGAGAGATATTTCTCTTTTAGGTGTAGAGAATAGACCCTAGTAGGGGTCCTACATTCTAAAATCTGTGGTACCAAGGCTGCCATATCATCCACCCTCTTCTTCAAGGTGGCAATTTCTACATCTTTATCTTCAATTTCCTTATCTCTCTTTTGAATTTCCTTCTTCAATTTATGTTTTTCCTTTTTCCATTCTTCCTCCCTCCTTTGTATTTCTTTCCATAAATTCAAAATTTCCATATGTACTATAAAATTAGAAGGATTATGAATTCCTACCATTTTTTTGTCGATGGTTGCTCCCCATATAGTACTATCTGCATGGACTCAGGCTGTCCAGTTGTCTCTAGCTGCGGGGGTATTGTTTCTTCTCCCACTTCTTGTTGCAGGGTCTCTTGTTCTTGTTCTTGTTGTGGCTGTAGGAACTCTTGCTCTAGTTTTGGCTGTTGTTGTAGGACCTCTTACTGCAGGACTTCTTGCTCACGTTGCAGGAAATCCTAATTTTCTACAAACTCTTGATTTTCAACTTGTTCTACAATATTGGAAAGATCAACCAATGTTATGTTTGCTGTTGCCTCAAATATATCTTCCTCCTTGATATTCTCCTACCCCATTGGAGCTTCTATGTCCTCATGTGGTATTTCTCTAAACTTAGGGCTTTCTTGTGGAGGTGTACCAAACAATGGCCCAACTGGTCTTGATTTCTTGGGAGGTCTCTCACATTTTTCTTTGGTTGCAAGATGAACAGTGTAAACCTTCCTCTTTTTAGAACTCGACACCCCTTTTTCTGTTGGCTGCCTTTTGGCCTTTCCTTTTCTCATTTTTACTTCTCTCTTCTGTGCCCTAGTTTTCATCAGGGTGCCAAGTGGAATGTCATCATTAGAATATGAGGAGGAGCTTTCTTTTTCTGAGTGTTCTATTCCAGAAGAACTAATTTCTATGGTTTCTTCTGCTGCAGGAGGGTTTACACTAGGGCCTGCGCCAGAGGTTGAAGCACCACGAGTAGCTTCGACCGTGCTCAATCTCCTGCTAGACCTACGAGGTTGATGCAAAACCCTAGGTTGCAAGTGCTGATGTATAATTTGATCAACATTTATAAATTATTCCCAGGTCATTCCTCATGCAGAGACTTTTCAACTAGCAATTTAATCAGACAATGGTGGGAAACAAAATTGTCCCTACCTTTTTGGGTCTCGACTGCCATGATTGAGAGAAGATTGTATAGCACGTTAGGCACATTCATCCTCCTCCCGTGCCTCATGTGACTCAAGAGTTTGAAATGTACTGAATGCAGGTTCAGCATACGACCTTCACAAGTGAGATACCTTATAATGTAGATGGCTACCTATTTCCATGGTTCGGGTAGAGAGGTTCTTTTTGCACCCTGTTTATCCACGCTGATTGGATGGTCACCATGTACTATAAATTCGGCCCTAGCTGACCTGACGTCTCCAGAGGCAGGGTAATATTTTCCATCAGTAGGTAACCCTATAACCTCTGCAATTCTTTCTTTAGTTGCCACAACCTCCAAACCTTTTACTGTGGCTTTTCCTTCAGAAAATGTCTGGACGAATTCAAGTGCAATGCTTTCATCGAAGCCATCCAGCTTCAGGAAGTAATCTAACCATCCACCGTTTCTAAATTCGTCCAGACATTGTGCATTCTCCAATAAAACATCATGAACTGAGGGCTCATTTCAAATTATCCCTCCTCCCATTGTCTGCAATCAACTATCACTCTGGAAAATTTCCTTCCTGTAATTCTTGTCTGAAAGCCAAACACCATCCTGCAATACCTGCCTAAAAGCCAAACACCTTCTTGCAATACCTGCTAAATTTCTAGTGCCAATATCGACTAAATTTTCCCTTTCTTTTGTTTTACCTTTTTGTTTGCAAATCAGGATTACGACAGGGTCAATAATGGCAAGAAAATGAGTGATAAAGGGGAATTATGATGGGAAGAAATGGTGGCCGCAGTTAGTGTCACTTCACACATGCGAGCCATCCTCTAACTCAGATTTCAAATTGGCTCATTTTAAATTTTTTGACGTAGCCTAGCATGAATTGACACATGGGAAATATATTCACATCTTTTTCTTCCCCCCCAACCTAAATTTGGACATGTGTTCGCACGTGCGAGATGGGAGTGGTGATTTGATAGGGAATAATGAAATGTTATGTAAATGTCTATACTAACGTACAGTGATTAAATTAATCCACTTAAAAGATGATTAAAAGATAGCAATTAATGCACACATACTTGAATGTGTGGAGGATTTATTATAAAGATCATGGAGAAAGTACCGTTTTCCTTTTTAGAGAATAAATTGAGCAATTAATGAAAATGAAGTGGAATGAGGAGGTAAAATGAAGTGATGGAAGAGAGAGAAAGTGGCGATGGATGGGTGAATGGGAAGATGGGTGAAGAAATGGACTTCCACAAGAGTGGAAGTCTTTATTATGAAATAGCCAGAAGGAGGGACACTAGGTCCATTTCCTTCGGCTACAAGAAGCTCGGGTGCTGAATGTTGGGTGAATTGCTACATGAACTCTTCTTTGGAAGCTGGCTTGTGATATAATCTGAGGCGATGACCATTGACAAGTAACTTGAATCTGACAGGGTCAATGGTAGTAAGCTGAACAACTCCATTAGGAAAGATCTCAGTGACTTCATATGGTCCTAGCCACCTTGTCTGCAATTTTCCTACATTGTCCTGATATCTTGAGTCATAGAGCAGGGCCCAATCTCCTAGTTTGAATTTCTTGTCCTTGATAAATTTGTCATGCCACTTGATTCTCTGATTCTGCACTACTTATGTATGATGCAGGGATGCTCTTCTTATCTCATCCAAAGCATTTAGCTGCATGATTCTTTCTCTCCGTGCCTTCGAAATATCCATCCCCAAATCTACTATAGTCCTAAGAGTCTTATATTTAAATTCAATGGGAATCATGTCTATCTTTCCATACAACAACTCAAATGGAGTGAAGCCTATAGTTGTTTTCTAGGTTTTCCTATAGGCCCAAACAACTTCTAGTAATATGTTTTCCCAATCCTTTTTATGAATAGCCACCGTTTTGGTTAGAATGGCTTCAATTTCTATGTTGGTCACCTCAACTTGGCCATTAGCCTAAGGGTGATAAGGAGTAGAATTCCTATGTCTTATGTTGTATTCATTGACTAGTGCTGCAACAAGGGTAGATGTGAATTGAGCCCCTTGATCAGTCACTATTTCTCTTGGAACTCATATCTTGTGAAAATATCCTCATAAATAAATTCTACAAACTTGTTATCTCTTGCATGCTTCATGGTCTTAACTTCGACCCACTTTGTCACATAATCAGTGCATACCAAGATATAAGACTTACAATTTGATGGAGGGTCAATGGGTCCTACAAAATCCAATCCCCACTTGTTAAAGGGGGTGATTACTACCTGAGGGAAAAGTGACATCTCATCAGATCTGGTTGGTCTGCCTATTCTTTGACATCTATCACATTTTTTGGTATACCTTCCTACATCCTTGTGGAGTGTTGGCCAGTAACATCCTGTGTTCAAAATATTCATTGTTGTCCTCTTGGCTGCAAAATGTCCTCCACATGGTTCATTGTGGCATGCATGCAAAATGTCATATGTCTCATCTTCTCTCACACATCTCCTCATGACATGGTCTAGTCTAGTATAAAAAAAACATCTAACAATCCAGGATAAAGGAAAATATTTTTCAATGAGTGCCCTTTTCTCATTTGGAGAGAAGTGAGAAGGAACTCTTCCTGTGACCAAATAATTGACTATGTTAGCATACCAGGGTGTTTATATATTGAGGGAGAATAGATGCTCATCAAGAAAAGAGTCATCTATTGGCTGATTTTCTTTTGATGTAGTCAGCCTTGAAAGAAAATCTGCAACAACATTGGCCTTCCTTGGCTTATCCACAATGGTTATATCAAACTCCTGCATTAACAATAACCATCTTTCCAACCTACCTATGATCAAAGGTTTATTCATGAGATATCTAATGGCTGCATGATCAGTGTGCACAAAGATTTGGTAACCTATTATGTAATGTTTGAATTTGTTCAGTGCATAGATTACTGCCAACATTTCTTTCTCTGTCACCGTATAGTTGAATTCAACTCTTTGTAAATTTTTGTTGACATAGTAAATGGCATTTTCAACAGCTCCTTTCTGTCATAAGACTGCTCCTATGGAATAATCTGATGCATCAATATGGATGTGTAAAGGAAGTTCCCAATTAGGCCCTTTGAGTACAAAAGCATGAATCAAAACTGCCTTCAAGTCAGAAAATGCCTTGTCACAAGCTTCAATCCACTAGAATTTAGCATCTTTAGTGAGAAGAGTATACAATGGTGCTGCTACCTTGCTAAAATCCTTGATGAAATGCCTATAATATCCTGCATGACCCAAGAAACTCCTAACATCCTTTTGTTTCGCAGGTGTGGGTAGATTTGTGATTACTTCAATCTTTGTAGGATCTACTTGAATTCCTTTATGGGAGATGTAGTGGCCAAGGACTACACCTTCCTGAATCATCATGAAGCACTTTTCACTATTTAAGGACAGGTTTTGGTCTACACATCTCTATAGGACACTCCTGAGATTTTCCAATGATTGATTAAAATCAACACCATAAGTGGTAAAGTCATCCATATAAATTTCCATGCAATCATGAGAAATGTCTGAGAATATGCTAATGATTGCCCTCTAAAAGGTTGTAGGTGCATTGCATAAGCTAAATGGGAGTACCGAGTAGGCATAGGTTCCTCATGGACAAGTAAATGTGGTATTCTCCTAGTCTTTTAGTGCAATTTGGATCTGGTTGTAGCCGCTGAATCCATCTAGAAAAGAAAAGTATCACTTTCCTGTAAGTGTGTCCAAAACTTGATTGATGAAAGGTAAGGGAAAGTGGTCCTTCTTGGTGGCAGCATTAAGTTCGTTGTAATCAACAAAAACTCACCATTTCCCTCCTTTCTTAGCCATAATCACTAATGGAGACACCCACTGACTATCTGAAATGGGGTAGATAAATCTTGCATCTAGTAATTTCTGTAATTCTCCTTTTACAAATTCTCTTAGTGCATGGTTATTTCTTCTCTGTGGCTATCTTACTGGGGTGCAATCATCTCTGATGTAAATTCTATGTGTACAAAGGTTAGGGTCCAATCCCTTCATATCATGATAATCCCATACAAATGCATGCTGATGGGTCCTCAATAAGTTTTCCAACAACAATTGTTGTTCTTCACTTAATTTATTGTTAACATTCAGATATTTTCCTTGTGACACCTATACTTGTGTAGTTAACTCTATCATGGCTGCTTCATTAACACATGGTACCTTTAGTTCATATGGAAAAAATGTATGGGACATACCTATTGCTATAGGAAGTCTGTCTGTAGAAACAATGACTGTAGGAAGAACGTCTGCAGGAACAATGGCTGCAGGAAGAGCAGGCAGAAGTGTCTTGACTGGAGTAGAAAAATGAGGAGATGATGCTTCCTCCACTTCATAATGGTTTTGAATGATGTTAGCCAATACTTCATCCTCATATTGGAGCTGCATGAAAGAGCTTCTGCCTAGCATCATAAGCTGTGCCATAGAATTAACTTCCTCGGTCTCTTCACCAACATGTGGCCATACAAGATTATCTTCATCATGAGATGGCTGAGTAGGAGGATAAAGAACAAAAAATTTCGTGCTCTTCCCATTTGAAATGGTCATGTCACCTGACTGAAATCCAATGTATGCATCTGTAGTTGCTAACCAAGGCCTTCCAAGAATAATAGGATACCCGCCTAGTGTAGCTTTAGGAGAAAGAATCATAAAGTCTGATGGGTACTCCTAGGAGTCTAAAACTACCACAAGATCCTCCACTACACTATAAGGCTTAACAATAGAGCTATCAACAAGCTGCAGGATAGTAGGAGCAAATATCATGCTTGCAATGTTTAGTTGTTGCAGGATGTCCTTGGTCATTACATTTATTGCTGCCCCTAAATCAATCAGAGCATTCTTTACTTGGATTCAATTTATAACAATTGCTACCACAGGACTACTTGGGTCATTATACTTGGGGATAGTTACTTTTCCAAGCATGTTGTCAACTAGTTGTCCCACCACATGAACTATAGTTGGGTCTTTCTTTTTCCTACCTGGCTTCTTGAGACATGCTTCCTTGATTGCCTTTCCATAGATTGGAACATCCTTTATGGCCTGAAATAGAGGTATCTAGACACATATATGCTTCAACTGATCCAAGATGTCAAAATTTGTATCCTCCTTTTCTTCCTTCTTGGAAACTTCCAATCTCTAAGGAAATGGTAGTTCTTGTTCAGTTTGCTTGACTTGGATTGGTTCAGGATTTTTAGGTACACTTGGTTGAATGAGATCATTCAGAGGTTCCTCCTCCTCTTCCATAGGAAGCTCAGTGATAATGGGCTTGGAAGGGGATGGTAGAGTAGTTCCTGAATGCAAGTGGATGTCACTTACACTCACAACATATGCAAGGAATTGATTTGAATCAACAGAGTATGCAGGCTGCTACTGTGGTTTGTTATTTGGATTGGGTGTGGGTTGAGCTGGTAGCTGAGTAGGTTTAGGTGCATTTGAGCTTGGATTAGCAGATGGAGGCATTATAGAAATCTATTGGGGCTGAGAAGGTGGCTGCATGTAATTGGTTGTCTGGGAAGGCCATTGTTGTCCTCCCCTCCATTGATTTGTTTGCTGCCAATTTCCTAGAGGTGGCTGCCAATGCCCTTGAAATTGCTTCCAATTCCCTTGAGGTTGCTGCCATTGGGATGGAGAGTTTTGATGATTGGGCCAAGCAATTGGAGGGTTACTCCAAGGTTGTGGTGGATATCCTCCATAGTTGGACGGATATGGGGGTTGTCATTGGTTACTAGATGAATAGGAATTAAAATATGGCCCAACATAAGATAGTGGATCTAGTGGCATACCTTGTCTTAGAGCCCAAGACTTCCTTTGTGCAACATAGTAGACTTGGTCTTCTTCAATCTGGATTGGTTTGAACTCAGGTGGAATCTGCATGCTTTCAAAATTAGCTACCATCTTGCATTTGTAGTCCCTCTTCTTTTGTTTGCAGTGGGGGCAATACTCTGTCAACATTGCCTCTACCTCCTCTTATTTGTTCTTGGCTTGAAGTGTATCTAGCTAAGTGGCTAGATTATTTATAATGTATTGCTTGAAGTCTTCCAGCAAATGAGTAATCTCCATTCGTGAAACTCCACCGGTAGTTGACTTACCCATGGAAAATTAGTAAGCTCTCCCTTTCTTTGAAGCTTCCCTAGAGTAGTTCTGGCATATTTTCTTGATATCTTCCCAAGGAACTTGGGAGATATCTCCTCCTCCCATGAGGTCCAAGGAATCAGTGCAACTATCATTGATTCCTTTGAGGAAAATAAGCTTTTGTGAGTCTTCATTGAGTGTATGGTATGGAGATTTTTGTAGGAAAAACAAAAACCTTGCAATATAATCTTCCAGGCTATCATCTTCCTTTTGCTACTTCCTGAAAATGTCACCTCCTCTCATGTCGTTTCCCTTGCAATATTCCTTGTATCTCTCAAGGAATTTTGTCTTCATGTCTTCCCAAGTTTCCACAGTATCTCTGCTTAGGCTCATGAACCATCTTAATGCATCCTCTTTTAGAATGGTAGGAAATAGCTTAAGCCTATGGGAATCAATGGTATAATCATAACTCCTGCAGAGTATGTCAAACTCAAATAAAAAGGTATCAGGATCTTCTATCACAAGTCCATAAAACTTGGGGAGTGCTGAAGCAGGGATGTTCTTGATGTTGTCAACTTCATTTTGATGGGCAATGGGGAAAGGAAAAGCTGGTTGGTTAGGTCTGTTCCTATTTGCATCACCCATGCCTGCTTGATGTAGTTCCAAAGCAAAGGGGTTCTCAAGCTAATTTTGGTCTTCAGAGGAGACTTCAAAGATAGTCAGATCAGGAAATGCATCAGAAAAGGGGTGTGGATCTTATTCTTCTTCTTCTTCTCTTGGCAGGTTCTGATATTCAACTAGCTAGAATGGATTAGGATTGTTAGGAATAAATCTCCCATAAGCATCCCTTCTCCTTCCTCTATGCATGCGGTATCACTCACTATTAGCTAGCTCACACAAAGAATTGGTAAAAAATAGGGGGGTCATTACTTCCTAAATGAGGATATGCTAAGAATAACTTCTAGAAACACTACAACAAGAAAAACTACCAATGACTCCAAAAGACTCCCTAGTTTGACACCATCCCTGACAATGACGCCAAAAAATGTTGGCCTCCTACAATGATTTAATAACTAAGCCCTTACAACCATGATTTAGAGATTGGAAATCTAACCTGAATAGCCATTTCAATCATCATGAAGGTGCATTTAACTTGTCAACCCAAGGATGTGAACTTGAAATGGGTCAGCATAGTATGTGCACTAGGAACCCAAAGTAGCCATTTTCATTCTACAACTAAGGAACTCACAATGCTGAAAGTAGATTGCTTAGAAGGGAATACCATAAATTCCAACCATCAATCAAAAACTATATCAGACTAAAATGCATAACAAAAATGAAAATTTGAGCAACAAATAGGGAACTACTCTATCTGCTTTGGCTACAGGAACAGTTACAGAATGAAATTCTAGTGGCTACAGGAACAGTCGGTGCTAGATTTCTAACTAATTACTAAACAAGTAATACTAAACTAATACTAAACTAAAGGATGAATTACTCACCAAGTGGGCCCCCTTGGATAAGTATCCTCTAAAACTAATGAGAACTCAAAACTTTATTTTATTCATTGTAAATCATGAGTACAAAAGAGTAATATATCTATATTACTGAAAACTTGAAAGTGCAAGTACAATATCAAATCGTGCAACTCCCAAAGAAGGAGCATCTAATCTTTATTTATACTATCAACTAAACAAGGCAGTCAACTCCATGACTGGGAGGACGCCATTTAGGGAAAACAAAGAAAGTGGAGTGGCGACAATTACACGTGCATGGAATTTGGTTAGACATGTAGGTTCAAATGCAGATTTAGCACAACAGTAACGCCCAAATCTGCTCAACCAACATTAAAGTCCACTACAAGGTGGTTACATTCGGTTTGCATGAGGAATCTTCTGTCGTCGACCTCCTTTGACCTTTAAGTGATTCCTTTGTTGGATGTTACGGTGCATGCCCAACTGGCGGTGTCTTCCTCAATTTAGCATCCTCAAATTAAATCTACATGACAATGTCAGTACGCACAATAACTGCATATCTATAACCACCTTAAGGAACATTCATTAACCACATGCAAAATCAATATAGATAATCCACATAATATGCCAATATCATAAAAACTTGAAGAAATAGGATTAAGCCCAATATCTATGGTTTGAGGGAAATATTATGAAAATATCAACATTTAGCATCAAGTTCATGACAACTGCCAACAAATAAACTACAAATTCTACCCAAAATTGGACCAAAAACTAGGCTCATCATCGATGATACTATTCGTTTTGGAGAAGCCTTGATTGGGGAAGCTGGTCACTGGAAATCTATTCTAAATTGCTATGCTAAAGCTTTAGGTCAACATTTTAACTACAACAAGAGAAAGTTATAATTCTTCAACGTTGATTAGATAGTGAAAGATAAAGTTTTTTGCATATTGGGATACCAAGAAGCTGCTTTGCCTGCTACTTACTGAGGTCTGTCTCTTATTTCTAAAAACCTTGATAGTAATTATTGGAACCACATTATTGAGAGAATCCAAAAGAAGTTCGCCGGTTGGAAGGGAAAACTCTTAAATCAAGCTAGGAAGCTTCAATTGCTAAAAGCTTCACTTCAAAACATCCCGGTCTACTACCTATCCCTGTTCAATATTCCTGATTTTATTGCTAATAAGATTGAACAAATCAAAAAAATATTCTTGTGGTCAAGAACAAAAGAGAGAAACAAAATAGTGTTGGTTGGGTGGGAAAAAGTTTGTGCTCCTAAAAGTGCTAGAGGTCTGGGTATAAAAATAATCAAACTTTTGAATAAATCTCTTGTTGCTAAAATGGGATGGTGTCTGCTAGAAGGAGCTAAAGAATGGGTTATGATTATTAAAACTAAGTATCTAAGAAATAGAGATCAAGGATGTTTCCAAAGTACCTTTGATTTGCCTTATGGTTTTTTTTTCTAGAACAATCTCCTTAAAATCAAAAGTGTGCTTAAATTGGGAGTTAGGAAATGTATTGGTAATGGTAATGGCAGTGATTTTTGGAAGAATGAATGGAATAATGGCTCCCCCTCTCATCCATTGATCACCTCCATCCTATAAAACAAAGGTTGATTCAAATTTGTGCAAACAGGTTGCAGGATATTAATTGGGATGTTGCAGGTTATATTAATTGGGATGGGCCAAAGCCTCATTGGCTTAACTTTAACAATATTCTTATGAGAGTTATCCTAATGGGAGATAGACAAAAAAATCAGGAGGCTGCTATGTAAAGACTTCACCAAAGAATTGTGGAGATTGCCTTTTCTCAAAAGATAGGAATGATGAATGGATATGGACCAAGAGTCCCTCAGGATATTTTTTTGTAAAGACAACCTATGTAGAATTAGAAAATTATTTAATTGTTAGCAATGGATTCCAATGGAACAAATTCCGATCAAAAAATCTAATACTTAAAGTTAGCTACTTTTTGTGGGCAACAACTCATGACAAAATCCTCACAACTAATAATCTAATCAAAAGAGGGTTTCAATTTGTTAACATATGCTTTCTTTGTAAAGAGGAGGAGGATAATATAATGCATATGTTCTTTCACTGCTTGTATTGTAGATAAATTTGGATTTTCTTTCTCCCTTTGCTATTGACTGAATGGGTCTTTTCTCCCTTAATGAAAATATTTATTGACAATTGGTCTTTTTGTCCTTATTCTCAAAAATTTATAAAGGACCTTTGGAGTGAAGTTCCCCCCTTCATAACTTAGGGGATATGGAAGGAGAGAAACAACAAGATCTTCCAAGAAACAACAAGAAACAATAGAGACTTATGAATGGCTATCAAGAATCAAATTCAAGAAAATGTGGAAGTTGGGAGGTACACCCTTTCAAAGGTAACACCCTCTTACAAGGAGGTTAGAATTAAGCAAATTTGAGGCCTCAAAATGAACCTCATGAATTTCAATTGGCCCAATTACATCACTAGAAGAAATATTGTTTGGTCTCCTCCCGAGATGGATTGGGTTAAGTGCAAATTTTCTAGTTGATCGAAAGGTAACCCTAGTTTAGCAGGGGTTGGAGGTCTTATAAGAAACCACCATGGGGACTAAATAGTGGGTTATGGGAAAAATCTTGGGATTTTCTCTAACAATAAGGTTGAGGCCCTGACTGTTTGGGGTGGGATCAATCAACTGCAAGAATTAGGCTTCCAAAAATTTATCTTGGAAGGAGACTCTAAGCTCATTGTTGATATTCTGAAGGGTGATTGTGTTGTCCCTTGGGAATTAAGGGATATCATTGATAATTGTAAACTCCACATGAAAACCTTTACAGGCTACAAAGTACAACATGTTTATTGAGAGGGTAGTTGTTCTGTGGACATTATTGCTAATGAAGCTCTAAGGTGTTAGAACTAAACACGTTGGGAGTATGGGTTGCTGCCAGGGGCGATAAGAGATAGCTTATTAAAAGAAAAATATGAAAATGGTTATAATCTCTAAGTATTGGATAAAGGGTCTTACTAGTTTGAAATTTTCATTTGAATGAAAGGTGACAAGATTGTCATAAATAATAATTATAGCAGGGGTGGTATTTTCAAATTATGGAAATTTATAAGCAAGGGATCATCGTGGTTGTAATTAATGTTATAATCATAGTCCATTACTTCCTATATCACAAGTTTATTAGTAATGGTAAAGCCTTGGTATTTTCAAATTCAATCGGTGTGTCTTACGTCCCTTCTTACCTCATTTTCGAGGCTTGGCTTGGAGGCTGTTGGGATGGATACCCAGGAGGAGGATGCTAATGCCACTATCGTTACTTCTTTAGGAGTTACTAACATTGAGTTTTTGAAAATTAGAATTACTTTCTTGTAGGTGCAAGTGGAGGATATGGAGAAAGCCATTATCACCCTTATGAAGGTTATAGATGGGATGATGCATAGAGCTATGGTTGGTGCGGTGTCTAGAAAAATAAAAATTAGGAAACAACTTAAGAAGGTTGGCAAGCAAGAAGAGTCTAAGGACTTGTCTACTGAAGTTGTTCCTAATTGGAGAGAAATTTTCTCTCGAATTGGGGACAATTGTGAGCTAATTGCGACTACTAAATAATGGCTCCTTGTCTTGTGGTCTTGGTGTTTTGTTGTTTATTCGCTTAGGATCTTCGGTTTAATGTTTTTCTTTATACTTTGGTGCTTCTTGATGTTAATCTCAAACTATTATTTTTTGATCTCTATGTATGGTTTTGAGGCTTGCGAGACTATGGTTATCTTAATTTTGGCTTGCATGCCCCTAGTTGGAATAGTTTTATGTTAGCTTCTTATGTTTTTTATTATACTATTTATGGTTCTGTAGCTGCTAAAACATGGTTTAACATTTATGAACTGTGTGCCTTCTTATGGTTCTAAACAGTAATTAGTTTGTTTTGTTGTTTCTACTGGCTCGATTGGTGTTGTTTCCCAACCTATTTCACTATTGTTGTTTTACGTCTTTTTGTTTCAAGTGAGATCAAGGCCCTTTTCCCTGTTTATATTATAAAAACATACTATTCTCATTATCCTATATCAAACATTTAATAGTATACATATAAATTATTTCTTAAACATGGTTGTTCAATTAATGACTTTATCTCAAGTTTCAAGAATTTGATTGTTCTTGTAAACTTTAAATTTTAAATGTATTTTATCCTCTCGACCTCTTACTTATATACCATCTTGTGAATGTACATGCATTTTCTCTTTTCTTTGTTAACAAGAAAGTCCCTAGTGCTAATTATATCCATAGTTTTTCTAAATGTTAACAAGAAAGTCCCTAGTGCTAATTAATTATATCTAGATTTATTTTCAACCCTTCTTCCTCCTCGAGTTACCCTTCACCCCAGATGCAACTCCTATTCAAGTCATCCCACCCTCTAGTCTCTAAGTTAGCCACAATTTCCTTGAACTTAGAATTTTCTAAAAAGAGATGGACTCTATCTAGACTCCTTATCCTTTTCCTCCTTTAACATCTCAACTTGTAGGTCCTTAGTTATTTATTCACCCATTTGTTCTCATTAATTACCCCTTTCATGATGCCCAAAAAAGAGTCTAGAAATTTCTCCAAGGTTTCCTCCCTTATAGGAATTTCACTATCCAAAGCCCTTGAAATATGAAAGTTAGGAGAGGAAATAAGAGTAGACCTGGGGTGGGGTCCACTAAATTTATCAACCGAAATTTAATAATATCCTTCTCTAGAGACTACAACTCTTGGTGGGATTCCTTTACCAGATTTGGTATCATGTACTCTATGTTGAGTTTCACACTTTTAAAAGGAGTATATTTCTTAGGAGTAAATTGAAATCCTCAATGTTCTTTGTCTTGGGGTTGGATTCTAAGCCTTGGAAATTAGTTAAACTCCTTAACTTGACCTTATCCCTCTTGAAAATGGGTCCTTGGATCCACCATAAGGGACTTCCCAAGTTATATTTACCCATGTCATAATTTGCAAGGCATCTTAATTCAAAACAACATAAAAAAATTGTGTAGATTTGTAACTTATGTACATGTATTTAATTTCAATTTCATGTAAATAATTTTAAATTTTAAATTATATTATTGAATAATTTCACGTGTATGAATCTTGAGTTTTTGTACATATGATGATTGTTCATGTAAATGAATTTAAATTGTGCAAGATTAAAAATTATTTCTGGCTATAAAGTTCAACTTGTATATTAAAAATGTTTGTTTTGAAAAGATAAATGCAATTTTTTTTGTTTTAATTATATGTAGATATTTATTTATACATATATGGCTGATCATACTTCTCATCTAGATGATCAAGCTTCTCATCACTCTAATCAATATGAGGAGCATGCTCAGTCTAGGTCTAGTTTTTATGAGGACACCATTAGGATACTAGATATTATCTTGAGATGTTTAGATCAAAATATACATAACTCCCCAAGTCTGTCCAATGGAGACAAATTAGTTACTATTAGAGAGGAGATTACACGTATGATTGAAGTGATTAGATCATACAATCCATATGATGAGATGAGCATTGAGCAATTTTATATGTCCCTTACTAGGAGTGTTATTGGAACTAAGAAATTTTCATCTATTTCCAAGACAATTTCATTAGATAATGTGCATAACATGTTCCCTTTTTATCAAGGATGAGATAGAGTTAGAGGCTATGCAGTCACTAGGTGTACATATGAGATTGTTGTTCCTTTTATATATCCTAGATGGTTGGAAACCCATCATAGATGACCTCATAATGATGAGTCACTACTTTATTTTTGTAAACAATTATATGTCGAGTTTCATTTATAGTTAGATGTGGATTACACATCTTTTCCTCGACATGATGGATATGGTAGAGGGAGGTTTGTTGAAAAACCTGAATATAGACGTGCAAATTTTCCACCACCCATCAACAAGAGGGCATTAGTTGCCCCAAACCTTTTGGTTCTTCCAAAACATTTGGAATTACCAATAGCAATGGATCCAACAACAACCCCTACTAGATGCGAGATTTTTTATAGTATTTCCACCATTACTACTTAGATCAATCATATGTCATCTGATCATGTTGGTAGATACTTATTACACTCGTGGATTATCCTTCCTCCCACTGAGGCTACATCCAACAGTTATGATCCATATATTTGTGTTGATATACCATCACCATCAAATGTGGCACAAATGAGTGAATCGACTGTGCATAATGTGTGTGCAACCTCCATCACCAATTTACTAGCAACATACCAGTTTATTAGTGAGGAGCATGGGATCCCTTTGGATGCTCTATGGACACATATTAGACAATATTACACTAGACATATGATCCGGGGTGAGGTGGATTCACAGGGTAGAGGGGGTATCAAGATATTCTAGACCGTCCTACAACCCCATGTAGCATGTTCAGATTGATCCTATAGCTTACTCCTCTCAGCATGTTCTAGATTAGGTTGATGTTATTGCACTTGATATTCTTTCTGGAACATATAGCGCACTTTTTTTTTAGCACTGACATTGTACCATGTAAAAGTGTCCCCTTGTCCATGTATTCTTTCGAGATAAGTGGGATTGATAGAGCCATCGAGACTGTAGTGCAAGTACAAACAATTTATATATTTTGTGTTTGAAAAATTCACATGTATATTAAATAAAATTGATTGTAAAGTAGTTCTAACTGTTGATTGAAATCATGTATTTAAAAATTTCTAGGAGTGTGGTGACATTTTTCTAGGCTTTGAATATTTGTAGCATGCTAGTGATCCTATGCATTATACATTTGAGGTACATATATAGTATTTAAATTACAATATATTCACACATTGAAAGTACACAAGTTTTAGATAACTTTACATATACACATGTATATCAAATTAAATTATGCACTTTCTTGTGCAAGGCTTGTGACAAGGATCAGGATAGGGATCAAGACAAGGATTAGGACAGGGATCGAGACACAAAGAGGCAAATTCATCTATCTATAGTCATATTAGACATCCTCCTCTTCGAGTTATTTTACATGCATGCACATGTGTACACATGTGTTATATCTTTAGACATGAACGCTATTATTATGATTTATCACATTATATACACATATATACATTTTACATACATACATGTGAACATTGATTGATATTTATGAGTTTTTACATGTTTTATGCACACAAATTAGGACATAGATTAGACCTCATGTTTTATATATGTTTTAAATTTTTTATGGTTTGAATATAATTTCTTTAATGATCTCTAGTTATAATGAATTGCAAATTATATATCCAAATTTAAGAGTACATGCATGTTAGCTTATATATTTAAAATGGGTGAACGTTAAACATAAAAAGACAATTTGATGTACACTTTATTGAGACTCTCGTGTAGGATTTTCTTGTAAACAAATAAAAATAATAATTTACATAGTTCAATCCGCTGAACTTTTTTTTGATAGTTGATTAAATCATATATATAGAATAACTTATACATGTGTGCAAATGTAAATGTGATCTTAACTTGGAAAAAACAATCCTATGTACATGTTTGAGAAGTTCAAATGACATGTGAAAGTGATTGTTCTATGTTTGTAAACCATATTTACTATAATCATCCACACCTACATAATGCATAATCATTAAATCATAATTATCCATGTTGCATAAACCATAAATACATTTCATCATAAGGTCTCATAAATACATCTATATAAACTTTGAACTCATATAAAACATAAATAGAATAATCTATCGTATATATAAAATCATAGATCATAATCATCCATTGCATAAATCCTAAATTGTAAATTTATCCATTACATCCATCACATAATCATAATCATGAATACCATCTACGACATATATATAACCATCAATGAATTCAAATATCTAAGAAAAAATTAACAAATTGGTTCAAATAAATTCAATAGATACCTATAGTACTAGCATTAAAAAAAGGAGATGAGTGGAGAGTGTACATAAACTCTAGATTAAAATAAATAATTTGATAATCAAATAACACATTCAAATGAACTAAGGAGATGAATAGAATAACATGTATTCAAAATGAACTAAGGACTATATGCTAGCTAGAGCTATACCCAAGTTATATTTACTAATAGACCATATACAATTATGAGGTTGACAAATGAAGTGCTAAAATAATAGTTTGGGTACAAATCTTTTTTTAACTTGGATAATATTTTACATTTTAATAAGACTAAGCATGAACACGTAGAACATATCAAATTATTGTTGCAAAGGTTGATAGAAGAAAAATGCTGAATAGGACATAGTAGAGAATGTTGGAGATCTTTTTTATAGATTAGCTAGTTTTTATATCAAATTCACTAGAAACATTAGTGATATTATGGATAATGCTAGGATATGTAAACAACCAAGGTAAGTGGAAAATAACTTGGCACAAGTGGACAAACATTGGAAGAATTTAGCCTAAATCAAAATATCTAGGCACAAGTGGACAAACAACACCTATAGTACCCTTTAGTGTGGTGGACCAAATTAAGAAAGAAATGACCTTGTTGTGACCCTATGGAAAATCTTGTCAATGATAAAACAAATAAACTCAAAACATATTTGTATGATTGATTCAAAGACTATCACCTTTGTTATATTCCAAAAAGAGTAGTTTCAATATCTTTTGAAAAAGGGATTCACCTAGTTAGATGACCTAACCTCGTTAAGATTATTGGAATTGTTAAAAGGTCTTACTTTTACTCTCTAAGTTTGTCCCGCTATCATTGTGCCCTATAATATATTAAAATAATTTCAAGAGACCAACCATGTTTGGGATAACTTATCAAGGGACTTCATATAGCTAAAACTTTAGAACTTGCTTATCCCTTATCTAGACCCATATATTCCTAAAAACAACTTATGAAACCAAAATCAAGATTCTAGTCAAGCCCATTGCACTCCACCATTTGAGAAGGAGTTGGTACTAGAAATGTGATGACAGTGATTAAAAACCAATTCAAAACTTTCTTCTTCTAATGCTTACACAATTTAAACAACAGATTGCAATTACATAAGCCAACACCATGTTGGACTTGGGGCTGTGAGCAGGAGACAACAAAAATATTTCCTATCGACCACCTTCATTAATGAGAATGTATGCATAGCCAATAAACTATTCATCACAAAACAAATGAAATCCTTTTGATTGTTGATTTCCAATCTTACAAAACAGAAATTAAGAATGATTAAAGCACAACAACCATGTGTTATTGGAAGACAAGAAGACACATTTTTATATGGCGAACACAAGGAAAACTATCAATCTGAATTTTTTTTAACTCTTCAGCAACTATTCCCAACTCCCCTATAGTTGCGCCTATCTTTTCATCTCCGTTTTTTTTTGTTCCTGCCAACTCCTGCAACTGCCTATCCTCCATCCCACACCAACCTCAGCAACTTGTTCCTTCCTTGCGCCAAACTCTAACCGCCAATTCCTCCTTCCTATCGATGCAACTTTCAGCTGAAATTGCAACCGTTTCTTGCCTTTTTCCCATGTGCCCATTTGAAAGTTTTATTTATTTTTGCATATAGGATTTTCGTTCCCCCATTTGGTATGGTGTTTTAACATTTAAATGCTACATAGAGCAACACCAATACAAGGAAAACTATCAATCTGAAAATTGCAAACACAAGCCAAAAATTTAACACCAAAGACAAACATCAAAGCAAACAAATTCAAAATGCAAACCAAAATTGCAAGCGTCGTTGCTCCTACATCAAAATAGATCTAAATTATGTATCCCTCACTATATTTTCTAGTAGATGAGAGGATATTAATCACACCAAAAAAAAAAGCTAGAAAATTATTCCATTGAATCAAAACATTGAAATTAATTATATAGATGTCAAAATAAAAATAAAAGAAACAAGATAGTACCTTATTAGTCTAAGTTCAACCAAAACAAGGGAATATAATTTATACAAGAAACACCATTTACAAACCAAATCATGAGTTGCTCAATATTTTTGGCAAAAAATGTTTTCAAATACCAACAAGTGGGTGCAAAATTCAAATAATTTCAATTTCATATTGGTAATAAGAACTTGAATTGCACACTTTGAAGCCTTTGCTTTCTAAAAAAACCTTTAATCAATGGCGCTTACATTTCATGGGATTTATTAACCTAAAATCAAGTATTGTCCAAAAGGCAATAGAATTTACACCTTAAGAAAGCTTTATAAGCAAATAAGAAAGCTTCATGGACTTCTAATTATGATTTAGTTTATGGTAAAGAGGTTCAATATTACCTACTTCAATTGAGATACTAGCACTAAAATCCTTTGAAGAGATAAAAAAAGGTTGCTTCCAAGGCCCTTTGGCAAACCCCATTTTTCTAAGAATTTTCCACTAATTCATTCAATGTCTATCTAATTGTAGTGTCGGAAAATGTACTTTATATTTTCACACTTTGTTTGCCTCCCCTTAATTAATTGGACTTAATTAAGCCTCTAATTGACCTAATTATGCATTTAAAAGCCTAATTAATCATGTTTTTCAAAAGGAGAACTTGGATTAAACAATTGATAGCATTAATTTACACATCTTGAAAAATGTGTGTCCTAGGTTTAGGGCCTAGGACCCATTCACCCAAGGGCGAATGTATCCTACTTAGACTGAGGACCCCAATTTTTAATATGTTTTTGGTGACATTTTTATGATTCAAATTCTATTTGCAATTGTCGGCCTTTGATGTTTAATTGTCAGGAAATTAGAAAATTACCTATAAATACAAGGTTTTTTTATTATCAAATTCTAATCCTAAAAAAAGAAAAGAATGCTAGAGAGATAATCCGAATTTCACAAGAGCTAAGATTATTGTCAAAGGTTTTCAAAAGAAGATTTATCAGTCATTTGTTGTAGCATTCAAGATCTTAAGCATCATGTCAAAGTTATTTGCATCTATGCATGTTTTTGGACCTAACATTGTGATGTAGGTTTCAAGGATTCAAGTCAAAATTTAAGCATCAAGAACAACATCCAATCAAGCTATTTCATGCAAGATCAATCCTTGGAGACATGTGTTAGACTTCAGTCCTCCAAGGGTAGCCATTAAAGGGTTTGGTGAGTTGCAACATAACATTGTTCGTTCATCATTCCTTCTTTTCATTATTTGTTTCATTTCAAGGTTTAATTACCAAAATGGGGTTTGACCAAGGCAAACCCCCATTCACCAAAAACAAACAATTTTTCCCTCTCTTTGTATGTGTAGATTTACAGGTGAAGAAGGATTGAAGATTAATCAAAAGTGCAATTTTGCAAAGTTGTTAAAGTTGTCAAGCCACGAAAATTCACTTGCAAAATTTATTTTTGAATTTCCAACTGTGAGATCTAGAGGAATCAAGAGTGTAGATCTAGGAGCAGGGAACTGTCAAAACAAATTTTTGATCCCTATAGCAAGACCCATTGGCCCTAGGGAAAATTTGTCCTAGGAGGACACTCAACAAAAGCTTTTGGTGACTGGTACACAATATCTTACCCTTCTCAAATTTTTTAGAAGTTTGGTGTTTTTTCTTATGTTATGTTTTAAATTGATGATTCAAGTTTCACATTGCATAATTGGATTCATTTAGTATTTTTCATTTATCTCCCATTTAAGTGAATTTCAGACATATTTACCCCGTCTTTGCATAAGGAAAACAACAAGATTTCCAATAGGGTTGACTCACCTAAGGGTTGAAAATCAAACACACCTTTGGGGATCTTTTTTTCCTAATTAAATTGATAGAGAAATAGGGTGCATTCCACATTTTAACCACACCCCACATTTTTTATTCATTTCACTAATTATACACATAAAAAATATGACATCGATATCTAAACAACCAAGCCTGAAAATATAAAAAATCTAAAATGTACCACCATCTAATCACACAAAAAATCCAAATATAGATCATATGGAATGAAAAATTATTTGAATTCAATATATAATAAAATATTTTCAAATTTAGGTCCAAATATTAGATGTATATATGGTCATAGAAAATATATATACATAAATAACTTAAATCTCTTGGTTCATATAATCGAGATCCTCTCTATCTTTTATTAGATCTAAAATATTTTCATGATCTTCAATAGACAACCTCCACTTTTGTTGGTGACATCCTTTTTTTGGTAAAGTTTCAAAATTTATTCTCGTTGCTATAACTAAGTGACTATAATGTAGAATCTTTTTTCCTAGCATATAATCAATAAATATAATACCATTTTTATGTCTTTATCTGGTGATAATAAGTGCCTTCAACAACGGCTGATCCAGTGGGATACTCTTGTCCATCACCATCTATCATTGATTGTGACAATTTGTATTTTAGTTGTGTACATCTTAGTAGATAATAATCTAGACCTTTTGTATAGTTAGGATTTGCAACAACAACAAAAATATCTCCTATATACACCATGTAGTAAACATACAAATACATGATCAAATTATAGTTTTAACAAATCATTCAAATATTTCTAACCATGCTCAACGTAGGTAGAATATAAATCAATTTTAAGTAATAATTTGATTTAAAAATTTAAAATTTACTTATAACAACTAAATTAGATACACGTTCGCAATAAACTGAATATAAAGGATCATAAACATCTACAATGTCATTATCTTCAAAAGGAGGCATTAATACTAATTGTTTTATTTCCCATTTTGAAACATACTCATCTCTAATATTCTCACATTGTAGAGTATTTGCATTTTTCTCAATGCAATCAACACAAAAAACATGATTTTTCTCTCACTTGAATTACAAGAAACTTGTTATGTCCTATTGTCATGACTTGACACAAAATTCTAATAATATTAATTATTTGATAATTATAAGGATTTGATCGATCAATATCTGTATATTTCAAACATCCAATTAAGAAGTGTATAAATTTAAAAATTTAATTCATGTACACTTTCAAATTTAAATAACAAATTCAATTGTGTACCTTAAACTTCCCAAAAATAGTGTGTTGTATACTGAATCGTGAGTGCCAAAATGACTTTTGCACCATTTAACAATTTTATTTGCATTTTGTATGGCATTAATTGCAAGTTTGTGTTGGCGAAATATCAGGTTAAGAGGTTTAAGAATTAAAAATTTAAAAATTTAAATTTGTATTCCATATGGTGTTACCTGCAAGTTCATGTTAGCAAAGTGCATGCTTCACACATGCTCCTACTCCATCATGCTCTCCTTTTCCATGTCCACTCTCATAAAAAATCCACAAAAACTTTATGTCATGTCTAATATGTTGTTGGCTTAACCAATTAAAAGCTTTTGTAGACTTAAATTGTCATGTGCAGTTACAAACAATTTCATTCAAACCAAATTAGTAAAAAAAACTATATGTGTACAACATATAAGTAACTGAATAATTCAAGTCTAAAAGTTAAGTAAATAAATAAATAATTGTATAATTTAAAAAAAAAACAACACTTACTAGCACATCCATCAAACCATATCCAGTGTTGTAAAGCATTTATGTCATGCCATCTTATGTCTTCAAAAACATTTTGAAACAATAGGCTACATAGCTTCTATCATGACTTGTATCATCACTGATATAAAAGTGAACCTCTTTGATGATAATTCGTTCATCTTTGCTACTTTGTACACCATCCACATATAACTTGACGTCTATAGAAAACTTGTACAAGGATTGCAACTTGCTAATAATGATATATTGACTTTGAATCTCAGTTTGAGGACTAAATATATAGTTCTTAGAGAAATCTACAATAGAGAATACAACCTAGTGGAAAGCAATTCTTTGAGTCAAAAAATTGCTTAGCTTGTCATCTTGCACCATGACAATGTTGGATATGTGGATGCAAAATTTATTCATAAATAAGACAATTCACTCTCTTTGAGAACAATTTTTTTGGCCTCAACTCCTGACTTCACTGAATATTTCTCATATTCAAATCTCTTCCTAATAACTTGCATTGAATGATAGAAGAGGTATTTGCAACAATAGTAGTCTAAACCTCCACATCAACTCAACTATAAGAAACCCTTCAATTCTAATATTTGCAACATTAACAATATCCAAATCCCATGTCCAGATCAACAAAGATTAACTTATACATAAGACAGTAAATCCTCCAATTCAATCAATATATCTTCCAATTTCCTATGATTCCTTCAAACCCTAAATATTAAATCTCTCCTATAATTCGGTGAAGCACAAGCACAACCTCTAAATGAAGTTGTATGCAAGCTAGCTTGGGAGATCTTTCACTTGTGCACCAAGTTGTTCTTCCTGAGAGATTTCATCCTAAAAAATCTAAGTGTTTCCAAACTCTCCAGTCTCATGTAAAAACCCTTGTCAAAATAATCTTCTTCAACATGAATGAATGAATGTGCAAATGAGCTCCAAATGCCCTTTTATAATTCCCAAACTCCATGCCCTAATTTGCATTTGAATTACATTTCATTTCATTTATTTTTCCTACCTTATAACTCCCTTTAATATTATTGGGCACAATAAAGTATTCTTTTAAATCATTTAAATCCCTTTCTAATAAAGTCCTTTTTATAAATATTAATAACACATAAAGTTAATCAATTTAAATTAACTTTATATTAACGTTATTAAAATTAAATGCATAGGACCATAATCAAACCAAGATTAATCCAGAACAATAATCTGCAATCATGCCCAATATAGTAACTCTACTAGCTAACCATATTAGTGACTTACAATAAATATTAAGTATGAACAACTCATCCAAGTGACTTACTTAAAATAGTGTGGGTCAAAGTGTCTTGAATGGCCTCTGGAAGGCACACTACAAATAAACTAGGACACTGAGCCGAACAGTACTGAAATAAGCACCAAAAGGCTTGTTGAAGAGCCATAGATCACTCTCAAAGGGTCCCCTAAACACCATGTTAGCCTATGGGGACCAAGTGATAGGCTAACCACTGCATCTTTTGACTGCCTAGGAAAAGAGGGACATTACAACAAGATAATCTAAATACTAATAAAATGAAAAAAAATCTTGCTAAATTTTATAACACAAAATAGTAGTGTTCACTTTGAAACCTTATCAAATACAAATTTAATTTAATTAAAACACATTGCATGTTCAATGAGCATTATCTTGGAGATAGGGTGGGAGGGAGGGAGAGGTAGGTAGGAGAACTACTTGTATACATGAAAAAACCCTAAAATGAGAATAATTGAGCACAATCTCCATGTAAACATTTTGAATTAATCAATTACAAGTTGAAAATCATTGTACCTGAAAATATAGCTCTTCTTCTATTGAAATAAGTGTTTTTTTTGTATTTTCTTCAAATCCTTGAATATATGTGTGTGTGTGTGTGTGTGCACTATTGCCAACTTCAACATCACCAAGTTCAAAGTTGTCAGGAGTTAGACAGTTTAAATTAGCAAAAGTGGGTAGAAAAAGATACAATGAAATTAAGATATATATATATATATATATGAAGCTTTTTGACTAAAAGCTTTTCACTCAACAAGCTTTCAATCCATTATGTTTCGGTCAAAATGGTTTCAACTGAAATATTTTTGATTTGACTGAGACATTTTCGATCGAAAAGGTTTCGGTCAAAACCATCTATGTGGCATCCTTGTTGGTAGCCAACTCACCTTTTTTTAGAATTTTCTAGAACTTTCAACTTCAACTAAATATTTCTCTAGTTAGAATGATTTAAAAAAAACCCTTTTGTAGAGCTTGGAGTGATGAATCCAAATATATAATACTTTTGATACTTTGATTAGTTATAATATTTCTTTAAAATAATGCAAGTAGGTTGTTATAGTAAAAAAAGATGTTGATTAGAAATTTAAAAAATAATAAAATATATTAATTTTTTTGAAAAATGTATGGTGTGCTAGAGGAGAGAATCCTCTTCAAAAGGGTATAGTTAGCTTTTTGAAAATGATAAAAAAAAAAACTAGACAATAGTTGACGTCAAATAAAAACTATGAAATTTTGGTATCTTTGACTTTAAAACATTATTAAGAGGAAATATACATCAAAATTTCAAAAAAAAAACCATGCACTATATATTGAAGTTATCCATTTGGAGAAATGTCTCAGAGGAAAATGAAGTTGTTTTCTATTTGTTTCTTGATGTCAGCTCAACACCACTTTTTAAAAAAAAAATTCAACATTTCAAAATCTGCTCTTAAATTTATGAAAAAAATATAAAAAACAATTTTAATTTTTTTTTTTAAATTATAGAAATAAACTCCATCAATTGTTCTACGTTTCATTAGTTTACATCATTTTGAAATTCAAAACATAAAAACCATTTTTATGTGGTTGAATTTGAGAATTTTTGTTTGTGTTGGTCAATTCCTTTATAAACTGTGACCCAGGTTTGTACTTTTCCCATAGTTGATAAAAATGTGTACGTATGATCCACTATAAATGAATTCTTTCAAGGTTTATTTCAAAATTTTCCCTAGTTATAGTGCATAATTATGAATGCACAAAATTTATTTATATTCCTAAACTATTGATTAAGGATTTTAATTGTTTTTGAAGAGTGAGGAAGACCAAATACTTCTCAAACTATGGTCTATCTAAGGGGTTACATAGTCATAGTTAGCAAAAATAAAAAATAGAGAATATAAGCATAGAAGAACTAATCTAGGCATAAAATCCATCACATTACAAGTATAGCACACAAAGCATACTTAATTATCCATAATTAAACTTCAAAAATATATATGTAGGGAGCAAAAAACTATAACAATGTTTGTAATATTTTAAAAATGTTCAAATTTATCAAATGGTCACTACAGTCACATCAACAAGTGTGACAAGAGAGAACCTTAGCAAGAAGTTAAAACTCCCCTAAAGATACATAAATAGCCCCAGAGACACTCGATGTATAACACCCAATATAATTTTATCCTTTAGATGCTTCAAAACTTCACCCTCTTTCTACAAATGAACATTACACAATTGAAACCCTAGAAAATCCCTGCACATGCAAACGTCTAGAGAGCAATCGATAACAAACCTCAAAATGTGGGCAAAAATGTTTTCAAATACACCCAAGGTGAAACTGCTACATTGTAGTACTTCAAAATCCACTACCTCAACAAAATCCTACTCAATCTCTACTCAAAATGGATGCATCAAATAAAAAATGACACGTGTTAGCTAAGAGAAGACAAGCTAGGTAACAAGAATAATCACAACATTTTCCTTTATTCATTTAGCGCTTTGAAAGGTTTGAAATAAAATATAAAAGTATTCATCACTTTTATTTGGGCACTTTGGGCTTTACAACCTTCAAAGTATTATTACAATATTTGATTTTAATGTTATCAGGCCCCTTAGTATAGTTATCATTGTCATCTTGCTTTTCTCTCTATTGACACTTGAACCTGGTCTTGGGAACTCATAAGCACACTAAATTTCCTTGAATGACCAATCCTTAGATTCTTTTGGTTTTTATGACGAATTTCAATCTCTCTCAATACAAAGGAGGGCAAAACTAGGGAAAAAACACAAAATGAGCCTGGGTACAAAGATATTTACATTTTTTTTGAAGATTCCCAACACCCCCAAACATCTAAACTTTAAAATTGAGATTAGCAAGAGGAAAGTAGTACATTCTACAAATTCAATAAATTGAATCTTCTTGTTGATAGTTGAAATATACAAAGGGAGGAGGTACTAAACATAGTGGGTTCCATCATGAAATATTCCACTAGTTTTTCTCTAGCAGAGTGAAACTTCTTTGTCCATCTTAGAGGATGGGGTGACCATCGAGAATGAATGTTGGCTATACTTGTGAGGTCAATTTCAAATTATCTACCACCTAGGTTGGCTTTGTGTAATGCAATTCATAGAGAGATCATGGTGTAGCCATTGATATTGAAATTGGGCCATCAAAACTTACTACAATGGAAAGGGCATGCGTTCCATAGGGTATTAAATGTAAACCATGTCGACAAATCAAACAAATCACACACATTTGTGGAAATATTACCTTTAACTTTTATGAAATTCTCCAAGAGTGCACCACATGGATTTTGATTATACTTACATTGGCCAATACAAAATAATAAGACATAAAGGCTTGAATTCAATGTATTCATGCCTAACCAGCACTAATGAATGTGAGTATGCAAGATGATGTGCACCAATGATAGAAGCTTCTTATGGAACTCCATTTGACACCCTCAAAAAGCTCTAGACACCATTGGATCATATTTTTCATGGAACAATTAGACGACAACATGCACTTGTTGGGACTTAGCAATTCTCCAAACACATCTTTCCTCCTTACAAAACCCAAAATTGCAGTTTGAGAACATGATCCACTAAGGTTGTAAAACATCACGATCACACTTGATCACAACAAAAGAACTTTGCTACCTATAGTGAAGAATTAAATATAATTACATTTAGAAATCCATACATAAACTTGTATAGGAGTAAATTTGCACCCCTCTTGCAAAATCCCCTTTTACATCCTTCACCTTAGAAAAATCAAATCCGACCATGTAATTCCACGTCCTCATTTTGAACTCCATCCACTTGGCAATTGTTTTTAGTGTCGGTGGAGGAATCTCTGTTCTGGGATGTGCGTGTGATGTGCGGACGCCTATGCGGAATGCTGCCATCATGACAAGATTCTTGCCTCTGGGATTTGTAGAGGTGTTACGTTCGCCATTGGGGCCAAAATGTAACGCTTTTGCGCCTTCCTGCCGACCTTTGAACGAATCTTTCCCTCCCAATTCATCTTCAAATGGCTATCTTTCATCTTCATTCCATCTTCTTCACATCGTATACACATTCATTTGATCTCACTTCACATTTTGCTCCATACTCTTGCAACTTCAAGCTACTTGTTGCACTATTGGCTTCACGATTCCAACATCACAACATTCTTCACATCTACCATAGAAGTTACAACTTGTGTTGTGAGATTGCTTGCGGCGATGTTGCGGCCACATCGACTTTGCCACAGTTGTAGACATGCATTCCTCTCTCATTAGCCTTGAGTGCCTTTGGTTGAGGGTGGTATTGCTTTCTTACTATTACTTTGTTGTTGGATTTGAGTAGCATAGTGTTTATCGTAGCATTCGGTATTTTACTTTCTAGCATACTTTCTTTATCATATTTCTATCTCTCTATCTATCTGGTTGTCTGTGGAGGTGGAAACACCAAAACGAGGGTTTGACTACGGAAAGCCCCGAAACAACCCTAACATTTTCCCCTTCTTTATTGTGTGTAGGTGTACGTTTGTGTGGAGCTTGCTAGTGAACTGGACTCTTTGTGAGTTAAATATCCACCACCTTTGTTCTTGTCACCTCCCTATCATCTTTCTCGTCATTTTAGTTATTTAGTTATTTATTTATTTCAATCATCTCTTTAAACCTCATTCGGTAAGTTGTTAGTAGGTTTCTTGTCTTTTTCATTGTCCTTTTACACTTTTTGTTCGTACGGACGCCAGTGCGCCACATTGTCGTCCTTGATCTGCATTGCTATCCTTTGGCAGAGAGTTGTCCAAGGTATAGTTTAGGTTCCAAAAATCTACTTGCTTAGCCCCACCAAATCTCTCGGGTTAGCAGAGTGAAAAAAGTACTGAGTGCTCTTCAAAACACTCGTCCAACTTGAGGTAGACTAGGGCAGCCTTCTACTCTCGGCTCTCTATGACCTAAAGCCTTGGTGTGGTTGGTCTCCCTCTACATTTTGGTGAACTTAACACGAACGTCTATCTGTTTCTTCATGTTGAGACTCTTCCTCTCACACTTGGCGACTGTTGGAGACTCGAGTGTTGTGAGGTTTTATGAGCATCACATCCCAATCTACAACCTTTGCGTACATTGTCAGGAGAAGTGTGTGACACCTACAAATGGAAAAGACAAAGGTCACTTCCAGTTTTACTACTGGTTTTACCACAAACTTTACTATCGGTTGTTTTTCTCAAGAGGAGGTTTTGACAGACGAGATGGGTTTCATTGATGAGACCACTCATGTACCCACTCCTCTAGTATCCCCTACGGCTTCGTTCGTGAATGAGGAGGATATCGTGCACATTCCTGCAAAAAACCTTTTGGCATTAGATAGGAGGCTTTTAGACCTCGAGAATCATTTGGAGAAAGCATCGAATATGGAAAGAGCTACTAGACTTGTTAATGAGGTAAGATACATGTTGGGAAAGGATCGAATATGCATAGAATTCTTACGTGGCCTCATCGATCTAACCGAAGCATATATCCCTTCGTATGACACTAGATCGGGTACTACTCGAGGAATGGTGCTTGATGCCTATGAGAGAAAAATAGGTGTTTCGATGCCTACCATGTCCATATGCATGGCAAAAATAGGCCCTTCAATTAGTGTTTCCTTCGCTCCTCAAAAACCCCACACAATCAAGGTGAGTAGAATACCCCTTGGTTTTAGTTTCACCCCTCCTATTGCCCCTGGTGGTGAGGGCTCTGGTGGAATGAATGGTGGTGGTTTCAGTAGTGGTGGTGACACTAGCGGTGGTGGCTCTGGTGGAGGCCACGCTGGTGGTCTCAGTGGTGGTTCCAGTAGTGGTCACAGTGGTGGCTTCAGAGGTGGTTCTAAAGGAGGCTCTAGTGGTGGTGGTTCTGGGAGAGATTTCATTGGACCTTTGTCATCTTTAGACCCTATATTGAATGCTCTCCTCAGAATATGGGTCAAATGCAAAACTAGTTGGCGAATCTATCTTAGGCCTCTTCCCAACCTATCTTTCAACCCTTCTCCTGACATAGTTCGTTGTCGGTGACAATTTTGAGCACTCCTTTCCCTCAGGGAATGGAAGTCCCTAAGTTTGAAAAGTATGGTGGTAAGGGAGATCTACAAACACATGTATCAGCTTTTAAAGCCATGTGTATAGATTTCTTTCACCACGATGCTCTAATGGAAAATATTTTCCCTCAATCTCTCAAGGATACAACACTCGAATGGTATTGTTCCTTTCCTAAAAATTCTATATTCTCATTCAACTAGCTTGTCAATCAATTTCTTAGACAATTCTAGGCCAACATCAATCTGAAGATGACCTTCTCGGATCTCGTCTGATGTAAACAAGGAGAACATGAGAAGATAACTGATTTCATCGCGTGACACCAAGTGCTCTTTTCAAAAATATCGTACCTAGTGCCTGACTCGGACGTGCAAAAGGTATTCATAGGCAACCTATAGAGAGCCTGGTAGGAGAAATTTTCCCTGATGAAATATCCTTCTTTTGTACATTTGTGTGCTGCACTGTGGGAGTACCAACAAATGATGGTTTAGTTCAAGGGATCCTCCTCACGCTCTCGATCCGAAGGAAAATCTATAGTGTCCATTTTAGGAAAAGAAAAGTTTGTTGCAAATGTGGTTGTCGCGACTAATGATCATGGCCTCAGGCACAACAAAAAAATTACAAAATTATCTAAATATTATTCTTCTATTCTGCAAAATTTATTGAAGGAATAGATTATAACATTAGAAAATTCTCGACCTTTGAAGGAGCCTTATCCTGATTGGTATGATGGAAACACATTTTGTCGGTACCATCGTGTTCATGGGCATGATATTGAACATTGCATGTGCTTGCGTCATGAGATATAGGACCGCATTGACGACGATACCATCCATCTCAATGGAAAGAAGCAAAACACGAAGAAATTAGTGGTGAAGGGAAACACCAAGTTGCATATTTATACAGACCTGTTTCTCACTTTTCGAACTTGATTATTGATCCTTCTGATGCTTCCCCTAATGCTTCGACATACATTAATGTGGTCTCGTTCACTCCTACTCCTCCCCCATAGCCTGCGACTGGATTGCCAGATGTGATTTTCACTTTGCTGAACTTTCCTTTGAATAACAAGCCCTCTCCCCTATACATTCTTGCTCGCGTAAATGGAAACATTGTAATAGTAATTCTTGTGGACCCCACGAGTCAAGTGAATGTTATTATGGAGGAGACCTTGTGGCTGAATTCATTACAGAGAGAGGAATATGAGAGAACAAAATCTACTATATGCACGCACAACGGTCTCTATCTCGCTCCATATGGTTCTATAACTCTTTTTGTCCTAATTGGACCTATGGTTGTGAATACTACTTTCAATGTCATTCCAAAACCAAATTTGTTTAGGGTAAAGTTGGACATCCCTTGGCTTGCTTCCATGAACGGAATTGCTTCCTTTATTCACAAATGTTTGAAGTTCTCTCATGAAGGTGACATGCACGTCATGCACGACACTGGGTACCAACCATTGGTGTCTCGTGGGGCTACTCCTTGGATCATTTTTGTCCCGTCTCGATGGGTTCACTTCCTCCTAGAATGAACCTACTTTACCAGAATTACATAAAGTACAAAAATGGGGGCAAAGGACAACCAAAAGTGACTCACCGTATAGCACAGTAGCAAGCTCCCTCTTCCTCTCAAAAGGGAAAGGGGAAGCCTGCATGAAGCCTGCATGTGCTCAAGGCCCTGCCTCTTCCTCCCTCCATGCAGAGGAACTTTGGGTTACTACTCCTGGCTTTCGCATAAGGAGTTCGATGGTGCCCACTTGGCGAAAGGCCTAGTGTCGGGTATCTGGCCTTCCTATCTTACCCATGGTGCCTCGGCTCGTTGTGTATGGTAAGGGGAAGGGTCCCCGTGGAGTGTCCTCTATGTCTTGGCCTTTGTGGCATCCTACTGCTCCTGCCTCTAAGACAATGAATGGGAAGAGGCCCGTTGCTGAAGCGTTGGAGTCTGCTCCCCCTGTTGTTGTTATGTCATCCTCTCTAGCTCCTCCTCCTATTCCTGTCCAAGAGTTCCTCCCTCCATCGGAAATGACTGTGATGTATACTTCGATGGTCAAACAAGAGTCTTTCATCCCTTCCCAACCTATAACCTCTAGCTCCTAGACTCGTGGAAACCGCCTTGTGCGTGAGCGCAAGTGTCAGAGGAAGGCTCTGGTTGTTGAGAAGGACACCCTGTAGAAGAAGAAAGAGGAGTCAATAGCTCTTGCTTTAACACCTTCTGTTGTGTCCTCTTCCGTCCTCTCTACTTTAGTTCCTTCAACTTTGGTCTTGCTTTCGGCTCCTACAATGAGTGTAAACGATCCTCACTTGAAGAGGGTGCAGGTGTTTATTTCTCCTTCGGTTGAGCCACCCCTTCTGATGTACCTTCTGGACATTCTTCCATTCTCAAAACTCGTGGACATGTCGAATACCTCGGTGGTGTCTGTCGCGGTTTTCTCCTCTTCCTTTGCACCCTCTACTTCATCTGTGGGGATTTCACATCCTCCAATTAAATGAAAAATGGAGGACAACCCCACTTGCAAAAGAAGGGCTTGCCTTCTTCGGAGGGTGGTTATATGTTGTCTTGTTTCATCTTAGTGACAGAGGAAGCCCCAACGTCCCTAGAGTTCGTCACTGCTCCTGAGTCATTCGGTGAGCCTAGCAGTGGATCTCATGTGCTACCTCCCTCGCGCGTTGAGTTGACACATGGAACTCCTATGAAGTGCATGTTCAACTCTGTGGATGAGGTCCTGGCCCTATCAATGATCTTCATGAAATTGCTGACTTTCATCCCACAGGAATTGAGTAGAGAAGACCTCAAGGGTCCTTCTTCCTTGGCTTTTGTTGTGGGAGGGTCGAAGGGTTCCCCCCTTGATATTCTGCCCTTGCAAGCTCGTCTAACCCCCCCCCTCCCCCCGTACAGTGATCTAGATTGGGAGAATGACGACCTCTTGGTTGATGATGACTAGGGGCACCTCTTCTTAACTATAGATTAGATTGTATGTGTTGTGTTGTGTTCCCTCTTGCTTGTTTTATGTGTTCCTAGATGACCCTTGTCACCCTTGTAGGTGCTTGGATATAGGAGTGTTTTTGTGTCGTAAAAATTCTTCTATTTGTCACATCATTCTTCCTTTGTTGTGTATTGACTTTCAACAATTGGGGATGATGCAAAGTGTTGGGGGAATTTAGGCTTCCCTTCCATGTTGACCCAATTTTTTATTTTTCTTTTGTCTTCACGTACATGGTTTGATATAGTAGGGGGTTGATGGCAGTTCATTTATATACTACTATATCTATTTATCTATATTTATGAGCAACTTTGACCCTGCAATATCATATCACCCCTGTCTCTTGTTCATCATATCATTGTCTCCCTTTATTTTTTATCTTTCTATCTTCTTTGCTTGAGTGATGATGTTGTAGTGTTCATGAGTTGACCCTCCCGTGTGCGACAACATTACCACGTTTACATCTCGCTACGTTCTGTGGGCCACAACATCACTTTTTCATTCTTGTTTTTCTCTCCTTAGGATGTCACATGCCTTTGTGTTCAACACACACCATTCTAAGGGGAGCTCTCACATTGCTTTGATTTTCAAAAAATGCATACGGTGGCCAATGAATCTTTTTTTGAAAATATTTAATATTTTTCCAAAATCACATTCCTCAACTAGGACGCCTAGTGGAATACTTTTCCTTCATCATGGGCTCATAGAGAAAGAACTTGAGAAAATTTTCTCTGAGGGGGAAACACCTTTTCCCGTGAGTAAGGTTTTGACTTTCCCCTTGCGAGAGGGAATTCTTCCTTTCAAATTCCTTGATGTTGAATTGATTTGCGAAAAATACTCTTATCTTTTTCAAACAACGTGTCCCTTGAGTGGACCCCTTTTCCTTTGAAGGGTTCCCAAGGGACCCCTTTCAAATCTCTTCAAATTTTTAACTATCTATCTGCTTGCTTGTCTGTGTGGATTTTTGTCTTCTAACATGTTTTTTCTGCGGATTAACATGTTTTGCAGGTGCGCCTGTGAAGCTGCTTTCCAATTCGACTTTGCAGAGTCCCCTCACATTGGGCTTCCTTCAAGAGAGAGTCCTTGGGGGCACCTTCTTTGTAGGTTTGAGGACCTATGAAGTGCTTACATCCTACGGGATTTTCCCACTGTTGGTCTGTGGGCCTTTGGTGCACTTTGTTCAATCCTCCTTAGGAGAGAGTACTTGTGGAGTCATTTGCCTACCTCGCACTTTTGAGTACGCTAAATTGTGGTCTGCTTCCTTGACAGTTCGGGTATATTTTCTTGAAACTTTTTCGACCTACTTTACCGAACACTCATTGGCACTCATGTTCACTAAAGTGGGGGAAAAATATATAGGAGTGAATTTGTACCCCTCTTGCAAATTCCCCTTTTACATCCTTCACCTTAGAAAAATCAAATCCAACCATGTAATTCCACGTCCTCATTTCAAACTCCATCCACTTGGCACTTGTTTTTAGTGTTGGTGGAGGAATCTCTATCGGGGACGCGTGCGTGGCGTGCAGACATTTGCACGACACGCTGCTGTTCTGACAAGATTCATGCCTCTAGAATCTGCAGAGGCATTACGTTCACCATTGGGGTCAAAGTGTAATGCTTCTGCACCTTCCTTCCGAACTTTGAACAACTCTTTCCCTCCCAATTCATCTTCAAATGGCTTTCATCTTCATTCCATCTTCTTCACATCCTCTACACATTCATTCGATCTCACTTCAAATTTTGCTCCATACTCTTGCAACTTCAAACTACTTGCTGCACTATTGGATTCACGATTCCAACATCACAAAATTCTTCAAATCTACCACAAAAGTTGCAACTTGGTGTCTTGTGAGACTGCTTTCAACATTATTGCAACCACGTTGACTTTGCCACAGTTGTAGACTTGCATTCCTCTCTCATTGGCCTTGAGTGCCTTTGGTTGAAGGTGGTATCACTTTCTTACTATTACTTCGTTGTTGGATTTGAGTAGCATAGTGTTTCTCGTAGCGTTCAATATTTTACTTTCTAGCATACTTTCTTTATCATATTTCTATCTCTCTATTTTTCTGGTTGTCTATGGAGGTGGAAACACCAAAAGGGGGGTTTGACTGTGGCAAGCCCCTGAAACAACCCCAACATTTTTCCCTTCTTTATTGTGTGTAGGTGTACATTCATGTGGAGTGTGCTGGCGAACTGGACTCTTTGTGAGTTAAATCTTCACCACCTTTATTCTTGTCATCTCCATATCATCTTTCTCATCATTTTAGTTATTATGTTATTTATTTATTTCAGTTATCACTTTAAACCTCATTCGGTAAATTGTTAGTAGGTTTCACTATCCTTTTACACTTTTTGTCCATACGAACGCTAGCGCACCTGTGAAACACCAGCACGCCGCATTGTCGTCCATGATTTGAGTTGTTGTCCTCTGGCAGAGAGTTGTTCGAGGTACAGTTTGGGTTCCAGAAATATACCTGCTTAGCCCCACCAAAATTCTCGGTTAGCGGAGTGACATAAGTACTAAGAGTGCTCTTCATTCTCTATCCCTAGCACAAAACACTTGTCCAACTTGAGGTAGACTAGGGCAGCCTTCTCTCTTGGCTCTTCGTGACCTAGAGGCTTGGTGTGGTTGGTCCCCCTCCTCTACAAAACCTTTAGGATGCTACCTAGTAGAACCCTACATTTTGTGCACATCTAAGAAGAAAATACAAATCACAATGATAAGTGTAACCAAATCCAAACAATTCATCAATGTTAATGGTAAGTTTGTTTGCTTTATGTTGAGAAGCAAACAAGAACAAGAAGGGGAAAAATTAAAAGAACTATATCGTACAAATAGCCATCAAGAAAATCAAGGTGTAAACAATTTTGTGAGTCAAATTTCTGAATTATCTGTAAAGCCTAAGGGGCTCCCCCTATAGAATATGTGATTTAGTTATTACTAATGTTTTTGTTACGAAAATGGTGTCTCAACCTCACAGTTACACTAGGTTACTATTTATAGTAAGTATACATTTGAGCATGGATTGATGCAATTTTTTTCCCAAAGCTTCAAATTGGTTAAATAAGCATGCTCATAAAGTTTTGTCACAAGATCATGTATGGATTTGAAGATATTAAGTTTTTCATTTTTCAAAGTTTCAAAGTCCAATTTGAAGGCCTTAGAGGCGTTTTTTGGGGCTGAAAGTGGTTATAAACAACATAGCAGATTATAGCTTGATAGAGCTCTTCATGAGATTTTTGACGGTTCAAATAGTTTGTCAATCAAATACTTGCATTAAAAGTTACAGCCTCCAGAAGTTGGGTCTCCTAAAATAGGAGATATAAAAACGTGGACACATAAATGAGTTGTAAAGGGGGAGTTACATGTAGTGGTGTGTGTTTTAACACATCATAGGCATATGTTATTGGAGATAAGTATGAGCACCATTTTTAGGGGGTTTTAGCTCATGGTTTGGTAATACTACTTGATAGTTTCAAGTATTGTATCTCCTATATATTAGGTGCATGAGATGAGGTTGGGTGTAAAAGTCTTATAAATGTTGAGTTACCTTTGGATCTTTGGTTGGTGATACTCCTGTGAGAAAGCTTCCTTTGCAAGTATATTGTAATCTTGTTTATTTTTTTAATAAATATTGGATGGGTTTTAAAGTGTGGGGTTTTTCTTGCGAAAGGGTTTTCCACACGTAAATCACTATGTTATGGTATGAATATTATTTATGTTTATTTTTGTTTAATTTTTTGAAATTATTTAAATCTGATTTTTTTTGCATGACCCCCCTCTCAAGATTAGTGTAGGGAGTTGTTTCACTACATTAGCTTCCTTACAAGTGGTATCAAAGATTGATCACCTTGGTTTTAGTTGTGGGTTGTTGGATTTTTTGAATTAATCCAGATTTGAGTGAGAGTTTGTGTAGAAGATACTTTGTGATCTTGTTGCAGGAATTTCAAATAACAAGTGCATTTGAGAGAATAGAGGTAGATAAGTTTTCTGGAAACAATTTTGAGATGTGGAAGCTGAAAATGGACCTGTTAATAGATCAAGGTCTATGGGATGTTATTGATGATAATGTTATGAGGGATGGAGATCCTACTTTGTTTGCTCAATATGATGTTATGGACCGTAAAGCCAAGGGTCTAATCAAATTGTGCATGATAGACTCTGTTTTGATCAATGTCCATGAAGAAACCTTTGCACAAAAAATATGAAGAAACTTGGTGAGATGTACCAAGCCAAATCTTTAGTGAATAAAGTTTTCTTGAGGAAGAAATTATATTCCTTAAGGATGAAAGAGGGTGGACAAATTACAAACCACCTTGAAGCATTTAATATATTGGTGGTTCAATTGGTGCCAAAATGGATGAGGAGAAATATCATATCTTGTTTGGTTCTTTACATGATTCGTGGGATTCCCTTGTTATGACTATTGGGAGTACTTATGTTATCTCGAAGACTGAAGATGTGGGTTCTTTGTTCTCTAAAGAGATGAGGAGGAAGGTATCTATCAGTGCCAAGGAAGTCCTAAATGTTCGTGGAAGACCTAAAGAAAAAAGAAAGAAGAATGAGAAGCATGATAAATCCAAATCCAAAGGGAGATCCAAATCTTCTAGAAAGTCCAAAGTTATTTGTTGGAACTATGGTAAGCTTGTACACTTCCATAAGGAGTCCAAAGAAGAAAAGAAGAAGAGATTTGATTCTGATTTTGAATCTAAGAATGAAGATGGTGATGCATTTAATGCAGCTTTGACCACTCTTGTAAGTGATGATGCATGGTTAATTGACTCAAGTGCATCTTTTCACATCTAATAGAGATTGATTTTCTAAATTGAAAGATTTTGATGGAGGAAAGGTGTACTTGGGTGATGATTCTTATTTAAATATTGTTGAACATGGTAAAGTTAGAATTAGATTTCCTAATGGTAGAAATAAAAGGATTAATAGTGTGTTGCATATCCTTAGATTAGCATGAAATTTGTTATCTGTGAGCAAACTAATAGATGCGGGTGTGCAGATAGTCTTTTTTGATAAAGGATGTAAGATGGTTAGAGGTGCTATGTTGATTGCTATAGGTGTCAAATATGACACATTGTATAAATTTGATGCATGCACTGTTGAGTGCAATAGTACTTTTGTGAAAAGCAAGATTGTGGCTACTTTGTTGGAAGATGTGAGGGTTTCATCTTCAACGGATGATCATGGATTTTGGGTACCCAAGGATGCTTTTTCTTCTAAATCAAAGATACCTATAGAGAAGACTATGTTATGGCACCAAAGACTTGGCCATATTAGAGAAAAGGATCTAAGGACTATGAAAAATAAAAACCTTGTTGAAGGGTTGTCTAATTGTAATCTTGATTTTGATTTTTTTGAGCATTGCATTTATGGAAGAAAAAAATCGTGTTCAATTTTACTCGAGTTCTCATAAATCTTGTGGTGTATTGGATCTTATTCATTTTGATGTGTTTGGTCCTATAAATATTCCTTCGATTGAAAAATCCACATATTATGTTTCATTTATTGATGATTATAGTAGGACATGGGTATATTTTCTAAAGAGTAAATCTGAAGTTTTTAGTCAATTTAAAAAATTTAAAGCAACAGTTGAGTTGCAGATTGGAAAGCAAATAAAATGTTTGAGGACTAATAAAGGCGAAAATTTTTGCTCTAATAATTTTGATAGATTTTGTAAAGATTGTGGCATTCTAAGACAAAAGATAACTCTATATTCTTCAAGGAAAAATCGAGTTGTAGAAAGAATGAACATGACATTGATGGAGAAGGCTAAGAGTATGTTGAGTGGTACTAGTCTAGGAAAAAGGTTTTGGGTTGAAGTTGTTGCCATTACTTGTTACCTGATTAATAGGTCTTCTACATCAACTCTTGTTGATAAGACGATTATAGAGGCATGGTTGGGTCACAAACTTTTGTTGAGACATCTTAGAGTTTTTGGTTGCGAGGCATATGCACATGTGCCAAAAGAGAAGCGAACAAAGTTGGAGAACACAGTTGTGAAATGTATCTTCATTGAATATAGCTATGGTGTGAAAGGACACAAGCTTTAGGATCCTGTAGCATAAAAGGAAATGTATAGTAGAAGTGTTATTTTTAGAGAAACTAGGTTTCTTTTGTTACATTGTAACCAAAACAAAGTAAATAGGATGATGTGATTCAACTTCCTTCTACACCTGAGAAAGTTGAATCGAGGCCCTTGGATAGAAAAGAAGTTGAGGAGAGTTCATCTAGCTCTAAATCTTCAAAAAAGGGGGAGGAAGAACCTCCAACTCAACTTGTTTGAATGTTTACAAGGTATAAACAACCACCAAAAAGGTATTCTCTTAATCATTGGAGATGTATTTTTGCTTTGAATACTAACATTGATGAACCCAAATCTATAGAAGAGGCATTTCGTATGAATAATGTAGAATCTTGGAAGATTGCTATGGATAAAGAAATGGAAGCTTTGAAAAGGAAAGATACATGAGATCTTGTATCATTTCCTGAAGGACGAAAACCTATTGGTTACAAATGGGTGTTTAAAAAAAAGATGGGCCTAGACAGAGGTATTGAGAAGTACAAAGCATGATTGGTTGCAAAGGGTTACTCTTAGGTTGAGGGTGTTAATTATGGTGAGACAATTTCTCTTGTTGCAAAACTGACATCCATTAGATTCTTGTTGTCTATTACTTTTTCTTATGATCTAGAGGTTGAACAAATGGATGCGAAAACGACTTTCTTTCATGGTGATTTGGAGGAGGATATTGACATGACACAACCAAGCACTACATGGTGAAAGGTATAAAGTAATTTGGTTTCTAAATTCAAGAAATGTTTGTATGGCCTCAAATAGAGTCCTAAGATGTACCAAAAATTTCATACATATGTGTTGAGTTTGGGGTTAAGAGTTCTAAATAAGATCATTGTGTTTATTATAATTTTGATGGTGATTGTTTCCTATTTATTGCATTATATGTTGAGGATATGCTATTTATTAGTAGAGGGAAATGAATGATTTCAGAACTAAAGTCTCATCTTGCAGCTAATTTTTAAATGAAAGATTTTGGTGCAACTAAACACATTCTTAAGATGGAAATCAGAAGAGATAAAGTGAATAGAAAGTTATGGCTTGGCTAGAGTAAGTATGTCAATTCAGTTTTGTAGTTGCTTAACATGCAAGATTGTAGACCATTATGTGTTCCTTATACAGTTGGAACAAAGTTATCTATTTTAGATTTTCCAACATCCCCATTTTAGATGGAAGACATGACTAAAGTGTCTTACTAGAGTGCAATTGGAAGTTTGATGTATGTTATGGTCTGCACTAGATCAAATATTGCCCAAACAATGGGAGTTCTTCCGAGATATATGTCTAATCCTAGTAGAAGTCATTGAGATGTAGTTAAAAGATTTTTTTGATATTTGCAAGGTACCTCAAAGTATTCCTTGTGTTATCACGGTAATATGGTGGGAGATGGGTATTCCCTTGATATTTATGGTTATGTGGATTCAACTAGGTAGGTGATGTTGATAGCAGAAGATCCACCAGTGCTTATGTGTTTACTTTATTTGGTGGTGCAATCAACTAGATGAGTAAGTGATAGGTTGTGGTTGCTTTGTCCACTACTAAAGCTAAGCATATGGCAATTACTTATACTTGTAAAGAAGCCATTTGGTTTAAGATATTGTATTCAAATATTGGAATTAAACACGGTACAATGATGGTTTATTGTGATAGTCAGAGTGTGATCTGCCTAGCTAAGAACCCGACATTTCATGCCAAAACCAATCACATTGATGTACAATATCATTTTGTTAAAGATATGGTCAAGGATGGCAGGGTGAAGATGGTTAAGGTAAAGACTTTGATAAATGTTGTAGATTCTTTAACTAAGCCTATGAGCACAAAGAAGTTCAAATGGTGTTCGAAGTCCAAGAGCCTCACGACCCCTAGCGGTTAAATTATAGTGTTGATACTCCCTTTACTTTTTCAAGGTGTTCAACAAGTGGGAGAATGTTGGGAAAATGGTATCTCAACCTTGCAATTACATAGTCACTATTTATAGAAAGTTTACATTTGAGCATGGATTGATGCAAAAATTTCCCCAATGCTCAGAATTGGCTAAATAAGCATGCTCTTAAAGTTTTGTCGCAAGATCATGTCTGGACTTGAAGCTATTAAAGTTTTCATTTTTCAAAGTTTAAAAGTCTAATTTGAAGGCCTTAGAGGCATTTTTTGGGCTTGAAAGTGGTCTTAACTAGTGTAGCAAGTTATAGCTTGAAAAAGAACTTCATGAGCTTTATGGTGATTCAAATAGTTCGTCAATCGAACACCCAAATCAAAAGTTATGGCCTCCAAAAGTTGGGTCTCCTAAAATAGGAGATGTAAAAACATGTTGGACACATAAATGAGTTGTAAAGGGGGAGCTACATGTAGAAGTGTGTGTTTTGACATATCATAGGCATATGTTATTAGATGAGCGTCACTTTTTAGGTGGTTTTACTTCATGGTTTTGTAATACCGTTTGACAATTTCATGTATTGTATCTCCTATATATTTGGTGCATGAGATGGAGGTTGGGTCTAAGAATCTTATAGATGTTGAGTTGCCTCTAATCTCTGGTTGGTGATACTCTTGTGAGAAATCTTCCTCTACAAGTATATTGTAATCTTGTCTATTTTTGAAAATATATTAGATAGCTTTTAAAGTGGGGGATTTTTCTCCCGAAAGGATTTTCCCCACATAAATCACTATGTTGTATGAATATTATTTATGTTTATATTTTTTTAAGTTTTTGTAACTATTCAGATCTGAAATTTTTTTGCATAACCCTCCTCTCAAGATTAATGTAGGAAGTTGTTTCACTACCTTAACTTCCTTACAGTTTCTTACCCAACTTCAGGTTTTATAGGCAAGATGTTCCTAAAAGCACGAAAGGTTTAGAGAAACTCAAGAAGTTGTTGGAGCATGGAATGATTAGATTTAATACCACCCCATTGAAATCACCTATTGTTAGAGTTCCAAAGAAAGATGGGACATGGTGTATGAGCATTGATGTTCAAGAGTTGTATAAGATTATTGTGAAGAACTAGTATTTGTTGTCCCAAGTTATTAACCTATTAGATGAATTGCAATATGTTGATTAATTTACGAAGCTTGACTTTAAATCTACATATCATCAAGTGAGGGTCAAGGAGGAAGATGTGTGGAAGACCATGATCAAGACACATCAACTCTTCAAGCTATTAGTTGTACCATTTGGGTTGTGTAATGCATTGACTACTTTCATGTGCCTCATGAATGAAGTATTATGATCATTAGTTGACTCTTGTGTTATTGTTTATTTAAATACTAGCACTTGCACCAGGGGGGTGCAGGGGTTATGTTGATAGAAAAATATATAGAAGTAAACATGGAAAGGAAGAGCAGTGTAAAATATATACACTCTTGTTTGCATCGACCATTTGCATATACTCCTTCATATACTCCTTATAGAGAATCATTTGTAGTAAACATCCGATCTATTTGTGGTGGTATTTGTTGTATTTCGGTGCTAAGTTCTTGCTCAATCTTATATCTGCAGTAAAATTGAGTCATGAAAATGTGCATTGGATAAAAAGTAGACCAAACAACACTACTAATGATAGTTAACATCAACGATCATGATGATACTTACAAATTAGAACAATCCCCATATGTAATAAGATTTACAACAAGACCCAAATGACCAAATCTACCAGAGTCCAACCTAGAAAATATTTGGTGAACTAAATATTTTGGTTCACTTAAATACATCATAGCATAAAAGTAGATGCAATGAAACAAGCAGATGCCATCAAACATTGCTTATTGTTTGCATATTTTTGGAACTCTCAAAAGACAGTCCCTGGTATTCTATACAAAACAACATACCCTATGTAGATAGGTTTTTGAATTCTTTAGAAAGTCAAAATTGATCACAACATTAACTTCTTGGATATCAATGCCCCTTGTAAAAAGATCTGTCAAAAGTGTTTGGAAATATCAAATAATCACATACAAATAGTCAAATAAATAGCAGTCATGAAAATTCGAAGACATAAAAGTATACAGGTACAAGGTATTTATGCACCTAAACAAACAAGATTTATACAAGCACCATTACGAAAGCCATGAAAGACACTGTTCCAGTGAGATTGGACTATCTTGGCATGTATGTAAAAGCATGAATACCCAACTCAGTGATCTTTTTGGCCAGAAGTTCAACTCGATTGACAAAATTACAAAAAATTATTGACTGGTTAATTTGAAGGTGCAACAACCATAAAAATATAGCACTATCAACAACAATAAAAAATAAATGATAATTAAAAAGATTCATCTAATTGCTTCTCTAGTTCTAGGTTGTCAAGATTCTATAATCAATGGTGGAGATTGTTATAACCATTAACAAACTTCATTGGAATGACAACCTTTGGAGGATTTTGACTTGATCTTCTTACTACCTCTCAAAATATTGCTTGTAAGCACTATCAATTAAATACATTGTTATCTAACCTATCAATATAAAGTAAAATATAATCCTAATTGCATATATTTCTAGTCAACAAAATCCTAATTGAATATTTTTCAAATTGTGAATGTGAAAAAGTTCTTAAAGCTTTTCCCTCCATAAAATAAGCTTCATAGTGACAACAAGATAATATCGAAGCATAAACCAACCTTCGAGAAAAGTGTGTTTAGACAATGAGCCTTCTGCCTCTCCTCAACAAATGCATAATACTGAGTAATAACTTTAAGTGTTAACTTGTCCATGAGATTGATCACATAAGGCTTCCATAGAAACTTATCCCTGAACGATTTCACAGTCACATGAAATGTAGCTGAATAAAATAAAATTTGATGATTTTCTAGAAGGAATGTAATTAGATGCTCTAACAATTTTTGAAACTCTTGACAATTACCAAAATGGATGGACTCTAAAGCAAAAAGTCTTATTTCGTTGTTTGAATAAATAGTTATTTATATAGATATTTGGCAAATAACTTTGACTTGATTTTTTGAAAAATTCACATGAGAGCATCCAACGATGTTTGGGGGGAACCAATCAAACAAATCATAAAGAGAGAAAAAAAAAATTGTTTAAAAAGATTTCATATTATAAAGTAACAAACGTTACACACAGGGAGGAGACACGACATAGGTGCACAAATCCCACGTTTCATTCAACAATATGCTCCACGTTGGCTATCGGCATGCAATATTTTGAAAGAAAATAGTTGGTGAGGAAGAGTCCTCCCCAAGCAACATATGAACAATTGATGTTTTCGACAGCTTCCTGGCTCAACTATAACTGTTTAGGAAGGCGATAATTTGGTCGTTGAAGTGGAGAACAATGCACCAAATAATGTTACTATACACCGGTAATAAAGAGTCAAGACTATTCAAGTTTTCATCTATTCGAGTTTGGCTTAAAAATAAAATTATGGTAGAGCGTTTTTACTATTTATGATATTACTACATAAATGATGAGCAAGATATTTGTCATCCTTACAACTCTCAGAAACACAACATTGAGCATCTTGAACAAAACAGGTTGTGGAATAAATACCATGAAAAAAATGATCTAGTGAATGTTAGGGATTATGTTTAGCTATCTAACTTGCTTGAAGATTTTGAGATGTTCAAGCAAAAAGTTCAGAAAGCATTCCTACATTTTGTAAAAATTCTCAATGAGAATCGAGGGGAACGAAAAAGATATGAAGAGAAGGGGAAACATGGATCCCTACTTTGCATCATGTATAGAAAGTTTGTGTTCTCATTTATTGAGTATCATTGCATGTGAAAATGTTAAAAGCTTAAATCTTATTCCTTGTTATTAGTCTTTCCTAATCTAATAATTGCCTTTGCACTTTGTTTGTGTCTAACATCAACATCCGTGAGATTGGGTTGGTTCCTTTTTGTTGTGGTGACCAACCAATTTGATGGAAAACCAAGCTTGAATTTGGCTAATTCCTCTCAAATGGTTTGCAGTCACAATTGAAAACACCCCTGATATAGGGTTTGGGGTAAGGCTACAATGTGGAGACCATAAAATGTGTTTAATGAAATAGTGAAATGAGAAAATAGAGTTTAGGATAGAAATCAAAACTCTTTTAAAAGATAAAGTAGACAATAGAGGAGATATAAATAAAATAGTTTTAGAATGAAATAAACAATAATAATGATCTGATGCATACAGATTCAAAAAAACCCTCATTAAAACTATTGCAAGTGACTTACCTCAAGATTCAACAAAAAATGTGTCTTGGGGTGTGCACTCTAGGATGCGGGGTATTAAACAACCCACATAGAAGAATGTATCAGCCAACCTTTGCTCTAATCTATACTAACATGCTTGTCCAGGCAATGGTGGAGTAGATAGATGCTTGCTCCTAGTTCTGTGCAGTGAGACACGAACATAAGGAACAAGGGCATGAAGTAGGGCTCCACAACTTGAATTGAAAAAATGAAGCCTCTTCTCCCCAGCCAAGGATGGATGATGTTAACGACGCCGACGATTTTTTTAAGAAAACCGACGACAACAAAAATTTATAAAAGATGAAGTGAACCAAGATCAGTCTCCCTATAGCGACTACTTCAATATGTTCACAAAATATAAAAATTAGATATAAATATATCAACATTTCAAAGCTCCCAAATTTGTGAGCCTGATGGCAAAACTCTCTACCTTAAAGCTAACATGATCTCGTAGAAGCTATCCATGATTGCTATAGCAGAGATGGTGGATACATCAACAATTTTTTTAAAAAATAGACTAGCCAAACAATCTCCCTAGAGTCACCGATTCAGTCAATAAATGAAGAGGATGAAATTATCAAGGTTTTAGGGCTCACACGAGATGGAAATCAGATTTCATTTGGATATGCATATTAAATGTTAGTCAGAAATTCGATTTGAGAGATCTGAAAACTAAATGCAAGATAGCTAGGAACAATAAACTACGACAAGCAAATTGTATGACGGCTAGTTGAAAGGGTTTCATGAGAGTAGGTTACAGGCGTGAGACAAGTTTCGGCTAAAAGTTCCTACAATATATAGCCTATCGGCTAAATATATTGGTTTTCAATAGAGCATACAAAGAACATTTATCCCATCTTGAAAAAGTTTAAGATTTTAAAGGAGAATAAGTTACTCCTAAATGGTAAGTGCAAGTATGTCAAAAACTTTGTTGGTATGCCTTGGTCATGTAGTGGATGATGAAGAGACAAGGATAGATCCATCCAAGGTTGAGGTGATTGTCAATTAGTTGAAATCCACTAGTATGAGTGATACATAAAGCTTTGTGGGTATGATGCAATACCTTTTTAAGTTCATAAAGATTTTTCATATATCACTACCACCCCATTGCATTAAGTTACAAGCACAGTAGAAAAAAACTATACTCTATGCTCCTTTCATATATATAGTTTACTTGCTTTATATAAGAGTTTTTCCTAAAGGTAGTAGTCTTGGTGGGGCTCAAACACATGTTTTATGTTCACAGTTTGATGTACCTCACAAAAATCCACATCATGCTCATAATTTTCTACACTTCACTGCAAAAAAAGCCTCTAGCTCATACACGCTACTTACTGCAATATAAAAGAGGTGGTGGGGATAAAAATCAACAAATTTTTTAGTTACACTATATTTGTATTTGACCATGAGATTAATTGTTGAAGAAATCCCATCCATTTGTAATGCCTGGATTGTTGCAACTTTGTTTGGACTCTATACAAACATAACAATATTTGCTATTAAACAAAGCCAATAAGATTATCACCAGAGATTACTTACAATATTATTCACTACAAAATGTTTAGTTATCAATGTTAAATGAAGAACCAAAGGATGTCATTCTTGACAAGAAAGTGAGGTAGACTTAGCGAGCATAACAAAAGACATAGCAATTGTTAAGAAAGTACAATTTTAAAATAGGGTAAAATTGATGGCTCATGAAAATGTGGGCAAGAAATAGCCACATTTGATTGTGTCTTGAGGACCAAAAGCCCCCTGTTAGGGAAGTGTGGTAAGGAATCAAGGTAAGTGATATAGATTGGGATGGTTCAAGTTGGTGCATACCTTTAAGCAATGTTTAGGACAATTATAGATTGTTTTCGACAGTGTAAATTTTCCAAAATGAATATACAATGAATTTATGATTGGAGGATAATTCTATGGGGTTTCTTGATGGTCTAAAACATTACCGAAATGCTTGTGGAAGTATATTGGCATTACTTGCTACAAAAAGTCTAGTTAAATTAATATATTGTTGTTTTTTGCTACTAAGTCTCTTTAGTATTTGTTGAAATGTTGCTCAAGATGGATGATACTGTTGAAGTGTCTTTAGTTGTTATCAAGGTGCTACTAAAGGGTATTCTTGGTTGTTGAAGGTGAGCTACTATTGAAGATGGACTTTATTACCAAATCGTTGCTAGCAGTTGTTGAAGCATCACTGAAATGCCTATGATGCTCTTGAAGATCGCCTATTGTAGAAGTGACTACAATTGCTAATAAAGTCCGTTGTTGCTAAAATGCTAAAGGAAGGCATTCATGGCTATTAAAGCATGCATGTTGCTACCGAAGCAAGCCAATCCCTACTAAAGTGCATTAAGACAAGAAAATAGGCAATTTTGCTCATTGACTAACATTGATTGGAAAAGGTTGTCTTTTGGTCTTCTTAATTGCACAAGCTGAAAGGGGTAGCAAAATGCCAAATGAAGAAAACTATTCTATGACAATCATTTTTTTTGAGATCATGACTACATATGCACAAATGGTGATTAATAAATGTTTGTATTCCTTGCTAGTGACCATTGAAAAATGGAGGCTAGAAGTTTGATTGGCTTTTTGGGCAATTTGACAATTGCAAATTTGCATTTGTCCACTTCCACATCAACCATTTGTCTTCCTAGGTGTTAAGCAACCAATTAGGGGGTAAAAGGGAAATTTTTAGACCATTCAAGGTTTAGTTGACTTAGGAAGTTACTACCATAGCAATTGCAAATTAAAGTGTTGCAAAGTTCTTGTGGTTGCAAGAGCAAAGGGGAGGCAAAGAACTATGATTTTGAAACTCTAATACTCCAAAAAATCATTTTTATGGGATTGTACTCTTTGTATTGACACTTATTGGTAATGGGATGCTAAAAGCATACCCTTCCTAATTTTTTCCACTCATATTGGGTTTTCTCCAAAGGAAACTTTTGGCATGTGTTTTTTTCTTGCATGTGCTCTATATTATTTATTGTTTCCTTCTCGTTATTCATATCACATAGCAATTTAAAAAGAGTTGCGAGGAGAGTTAATCTAAAACTCCATTATTGGTGAGTCATTACGATTATGAATCCAATGATTTATGGATCATTGGAGAAGGACCAAAATGGTGCATGTGACATGTGGTGATTGTAAATAAACATCTCTTGTATTTGTTACAACATATTTGATCCATTCAATTTTTTTATGTCCTCAAGCGCATTACTCATGACATGCACACACAAGTCCAATAGAATATGCTTCTAGGCAACATCAACCAATTTCATGGTTTCCTTGCACACATGTTGCATTTGTAACATACTTGTCGAAGTTGATATCCTCAATGGCATCATCTATGAGGATCTACAAACTAGAACTATGCACCAAACAATCAATTTCCCTAGGGAAGAAAGAGCCCTCCTTACATGTGACCATGATATTGATGAGTGAACAATGTCTTATGTTTGCCCACCCATCCATGATAATGATACACCCATGTGAGACCAATGTGGCCTTCATTTCCACCATTAATAAATTTATTTTGGAATAGTTTTTATCCATGATAGAACTCATTTTTTCTACCCTAGTGCCACATATGAAGACCCTGCTCATGCAACATTTGATGCAACCTACATAAAATATGGAAAGTGAGCATCATGAAATGGAATGCCATTAGAAAAGACGAATTAGTTAACACCATCATTCTAACTCAACTTTGGCCTATACATTAAACTTATATGCTACCATGTTTGGAGTTGAATCCATGGCCTTACACTTCCCCTTATGCTTTATTGCACCCAACACTAAAAATAACTTGTCCATGTCAAGTACTAGGAATATACAACTCAAACTTTTAAAAAAATCACTATTTGTACAAACAAAAGGATTTTTCTTATCATTTTCTTACTTCAAGTTTATAAACAATCACTATTTGTACAAACAAAAGGATATTTGTATAAAAGCAAAGGACACACAAAAGTTGCAATCTATTCATCATTGTCTAATATTTAATATCTAAGGAAATTTAAAAAACAATTTCATGAATGATTATAATTTACTTCGATCTTTCAAGTATAAATTTGAAAATGGGAACATGAACAATCAATGTAAATTGGGAACATACATCAAGGAGTTTGTGTTGGTCTTCTTCCTCTTCCTCTTCTTCTCATATGGTGATTGCAAAGAGCATGGGCTAGCATTTTTACAAGAAAAAAAGGGTTTAAGGACTCTTTTTTTCTTTTCTTTTTTAGGTTTAAGGACTTGATGTACCCCCACCTTTTAGACTCAGGTTTAGTACTTACTTTGTTTTCTCAAATTTATTAATTAAAATTGACTATTTTTCAGCTAATATACACGACAATTGATGGGCATCTAGATGCCTCCGCTGAGCATCCAAGGGATGGTAGGGTATCCCCAAACATCTCCCAAAAAGTGGGACACCCCCACACTTTGAAGGAATCCTAAGACCAATTCTTGTTGGGGTCCAGGTGTAGTGGATAGCTAGGGGCATTTTGTCCCCATCCTATTGCCATCAATACATCCCGAATCTAGTAAATGCCTTTAAAAAATGCCCCTAGCTGTCCCAAAGATGGTAGGGTATCTCAAAAGATCTCCACTAAAGCAATAAACCCCCACTTTGCAAAGGAATCCTAGGACCAACTCCCTGTTGGGGCCCAATCATTGTGGACAATTAGGGGCATTTTGTCACCATCCTATCACCCTCAACAAATCCCCTATCCAGTGAATGCCTTAAAAGCCCTCAAGGACATGTCCCTAAGTTCCACTAGGAATTTGGTCTTCTAATTTCTCCATATCCCTTAGTAAGAATATAACTAAGGAAATTAATTGGCTCTTTTGTATCTCTAAAAAATCAAGGATTATTCCTTTTGTACTAACAAATTTTGAAAATTTATCAATTGCTCTTCTCAACATAGTTATTGTGTACAAAAGATAGGAGTCTGTCTCCATAATGAAGCCAATTAACTCTTTGACTATTTCCTCTAGTAAATTTCTTGCATTTAATTCCTATGTTAATATCCTCTGTCATGTCTTCAGCCACTACACCTTCAGCTTCCAATTTCACTTCACTTTCTCCTACAAAGAAAACTTGTGTGCATTGCCTTGCTCTACTTATTTAAACTTGCCTCTTATGGCCTTTAGTTTTATAGCAAGCTGAAGCACACATTTAATTCCCAAGTTAATATCCTCTGTCGTATCTTCAGCCACCACACCTTCAGCTTCCAACTCTGCTTCACTTTCTCCTCCTTCGTAGAAAAATTCTGTGCATTGCCTTGCTCCTCTTTAACTTGCTTTTGGTGGCCTTCAGTTTTAAAGTAAGCTTAAGCACTGCTGTTCTGTGAAATCTGCTACCTCATAATGGCCATTGCTTGGCAATCTCCTTGAATGTTGGGTGCTCCATCTGCACGTTAACAAACTTGGGAGGCATATTCCATTTTATAGCATTCATCTGTTAGGTTGGTTCTAAATGCCAATAACAAGAACTAGTAGCATTTAAGAACTATTGCCTCCTCTAAATAGCCTTTGTGTGTCCAAATCTGAAATTTAAAAACCCATCAATCTGCTCTGCAATGAATCCATTTTTATTTCTTCAATTTAATGAGTATGTCATATATGTTTCCATTGGAGGGTTGTACATTTGTTAAAGTGTTAACATTGATAAACCTTCTGAGGTGCTTGCAGTTTTCTGTCAAAATACATCATGCCTCCTTTTTAATCCAAAAATAGAGGTTGTCAGTGCTATAGCCAGCTAAGATCTCAAGAACTTTTATTACTGTAACAAATCCAAAAACACCCTACTTCTCTAGTGGGGTCATATATAGCCACAAAAATATAACATAAAACTTACACAATGGAATGTAAATCCAAGGAAACCCAACTTTTACCTAACTTTGTATGAAATGAAGCAAATTGTCTTTTGTGACTTTGTCCTCATATTATAAGCAGGCTGCTTGACTAACCACTGTAACTTATTGCTCTTACATCTAAAATTCCCATATTTTCTGTGCAAATAGCAAACTCCTTCCTCAACCCATTTCGTTTCTCGGACTGTAAAAAACCCAGGCCTTTCACTCTTAATAAGCCTCTTCAATGGTCTTTCTTTGGGCCCTAAGCTGCCCCCTTTATTTTCAAAGACAGGCATAACAGAACTTATTTGATGGTTTTGAATTCCCCTAATCATGTACAAGGTGCTTTCAGTTGGCCTTTTTCTGCATTGTCTTCCTACCTCCTCTAAGGATATAGCGGTTGACTTATGAAGTTTATGACTGGAGAAATTGGCTTGTCCCCCAAAACTTCTTCAGGAAGACATTCTGCGGTTTTTACCAGCATCATGATCTGTTGTCCTAAGAACTAATTTCTCGTTCCTCTCCTCTTGACAAATTTCTTATTGGATTCATACTCCTATTCTTCACATATACCAGATCTCTTGGCAATATATCACCACCTTGATCCAGATGTTTCAAATATTTAGCCACCAGAACCCTTCCTACAGTTGGAACCTCAACTTCTTGAGCTTATTTCTTCTCAAGATGATTGATGACCCAATATCATTAGAATTTTTAGTATTTAATTAAAAAAGATACAATAACAAATTAAAAAAAATAAAACACATCTCCTAACCTTACTACACTTGCAGAAATGTCACATTTTTCTTTTTCTGCTGCAAAGAGAAAGTAACTTTCTCTAACAAGAGATCTCAACAATCAGTGAACTTTAGGAGAACATTACAGATTTATATGTTTTGCATTCCTTGACTTCTATAAGGCAGCAGCAGCAATAGCTGAATTAGCCGCTTGAATGCTTTACACTCACTTTTTATAACTCTCCCTTAAACATACATAGTTGACCTGGTTGTTTGTAGCTCCTTTTATAATGTTGTGATCTCTTAGTTGGGACCTGGCTAACTGTTCCAGGGATACTCTGTACAAAATGGCTTACTCAAGCTGATCCAGATCCATTACCCTTTTTTTGGTCCAGCATAGGATCTGCATGGACAAATTGATAATATTAAAATATTGCTAGTTCATGTGAAAGTTGAAAACATGAAACAATCAATGCTTATAATTTTATAAAGAATAAATAAATTTCAGTGTTTTCAGAATAAAACATGAAATTCAATTCTAAGCATCTATTAAGATGAAGCACAAAACTGAACTAACCATTTTATGTTCCCAGATCATGAGCAAATGTAGCAGCTGAAAAATATTGCACAGGAAGCTAAGATGTTGACATCCCAGCGATTGTGATTTCCCACAAAGCAGACTTGGAAATTTGGTAACCAAGAATCTTAACAAGGCATAAAGCCCGAAAAATATTGCATAGGAAACTAAGATGATGTTACAGTAAATGTGGTTCTGGTTTCCCACAAAGCAGACTTGGAAGTTTGGTAACCAAGAATTTTGATGAGGCATAGAGCCAAAAAAAAATTAAATGAGAACATCTAGCTCATAGACTCATGGTTGAAGGCAAATGTCAAAGCTGCAAGCATGGTAGCATTAGAATAAACTACAAGCAATGAAAGCAAGCAAGTTTTGTGCAGTATTCATTAGCTTCAAGTGTAGAGGACTCTAGTTGATCTCCTCATGGCATAACAAGTTAAAAGAAGTATTAATCTTTGACTGGCATTTATAAATCAAATTTGCTTCTCAGCAGCTTTTCTTGGAACAATCTTGCCAGTTAGCACCTCATGCAATGCTAGGCACCTCAAATCCAAGATAGCCTTACCATTGTGTGACTTGAGAACCAGCAATGTGAAAGCAGAAATATAACAGATGACAACCTGCTAATCAAATGCCTAACAGATGCAAATTTAATTGTCATGATAATGTACATTTAACCCTCATATCCTTGATCCATATTAAAAAATGCTGTGTAATTGATGCAGGAGCATCCGGGTCCATAGGTGATCATGCATCAACCAAAAACATTTCAGGTTTTGCTTTCAGTTTCAGTTCAGTTTTGGTTGTGTTTCAGTTGGATTTTGCTGGTCTGCTTCTAGAGCAATTTTCAGGATAAATTCAATCAAGCATGCACTTCATCTTGTAGAAGGTCAAAATGGGTATCTCCGAATTCAATTTGGCGGAAATTGGAGCAAAATTGGCAAAGTTATGAGAAATTGGAGGTATGTTTAGTTCAGACTCCAGAGAACCCCACAAACCGCCAACAAGTTCCAATTCCTACCAAAAGCTCCAACAGGTTCCAGTTCCTACTAGAAGTTCTGAAAAGCAACACTTAGATGTTTTTGTGGAAATTCCTAATGCTTTCTAGGAACCTCCGACAGGGTGGCAAGTTCCTGATCCTATTAAAAAATCCAACAAGTTTTCAACACTTAGTTTTTCATGGAGTTCCTGTTCTCATCAAAAGCTCCGACAAAGTGTTAGGTCGGAGGTTCAACCAGTTTTGAAAACTCCGGGAACCTCCAACGGTTCCTGTCCCTACTTCAAGCCCCAACTAATACTTGGCATTTCTTCTGTGGAGTTCCTAATACCTTAGGAACCTCTGATAAGGTGTAGGTTCCCAGTTCCCACCTGAGTGGGAACCCCCAACAAGATAAAGCTGGAAGACTTATTTTCAAAGGTTCAATGGTTCCTAAAGGGGTTGAAACCCCTGATAAGACAAAGTTGAACAAGTTTCTATGGTTCCTAATGGAGTAGGAACCCCTGACAAGTGAAATGGTTCCTATCGAGGTACAAACCCCCGACAATAAGGAACAAGTTCCTAGTTCCTATCACATCACCAATAAGATGGAAAGTTCCTATCAGGTTGTTCCAGTTCCAAGTGAGGCAACAATGTTTGACAAGCTCAACAGTTGAACGTTTGGAAGATTCAAGTAGTTCCTGGCAGATTGGGAAACCCCCAATAAAAGATTAAGTTGAACAAGCATAAGTTCCTAAGGAGGTAAGAAACTCTGATATAGTTCTTAGTTCTTGGTTCCTAATGGGGTTGAAACCCCTGACAAAGGCAAAGAAGGAAACAACTCATCAAATAGTTCCTAAAGGGATAGGAACCTCCAACATGGTGGTGAGTTCCTAGTTCCCATCAGTGTGGGAACCCCCGATAAGTTTTAACGAGTTCCTACTGGGTTTAATGCTCCGATAAAGTCTTGACTACTCAATTAAGTGTTTTGGAGGACCATTTAAATGTCGACGTGTGGCAGAAAGAGATGAAAATAATGGTGATTGTTCAGTTCCATAATTGATGTGCAAACGGTTCAACATCCTGTGAGGGAAGTATAAAAGAAAGAATAATATGCTGTGGAAGGGGTTTGCCATCAGAGGAGGGGCGAGACAGTTCACCATTGGAGAAAGGGCGAGAGAGAGAGAGAGAGAGAGAGAGAGAGAGAGTGAGGAGGAGGAAGGGGAAGAATGTAACAGAGAGAAAACTCCAGATAGAGAAGAAGCCAGAGGTGGACGTGAAGAGGTTAATGCCTAGCATGAGCAGAGGCGCTGACTGAGAGGTACAAGTTCATGATGAACAGATAAAGTTTGTAAGGGAAGACCGTGAAGAAATGTCTGTAATGTGATTGCTATAGGAAGCCTTGTCATGTGAGTGTGTGTAATGTAGGAAAAGCCCTGAAGTGGATATTTGTTTGTAGACATGCAAATATTTGAAGATGTAATATCAATAAACCAGTGCTTGATTTTGTTTGCATCAATGTCACTTCCATTATGTTACGTGTTGTATTGGCCGTGTAACTGGGTTGCCTGATAAGGCCCCCCTGGTCATGACTGCACCAGTAATTGCACCTGCAGGCATGTAGGTATGTTTGCATTTATTTTTGTAAGTTGATTTTGGAATTTAAAGCATTTCCATCAAACATTTAAGCATCCACATCAAACATTTTAACCACTTGAATAAGATGAGTAACATTAAGTTGTTTCAGAATTTTTTCTGATATCCAAAAAATCTCCATAGCAGTGGATAAATAAGCATTATTTATGTTCCAGAACCTTTTAAGAAAATGTCCTGGATATCTGTTGGGACTAGCTGCCTTATCTAGCATAGGAATGAAGACTGTTCAATGCATATTAGCCTGAATTACTAGGGCCAAAAGAGCATTATTTTGATGTGGTTTTACCCTGACAACAAATAAAATATGAGAGCAGATTCAGCAGACATGTTTAAAAAATTGGCCAGTGAGAAGCTCTTGAAAATAGCAGCACACTTTTTGAGGAATATCTAATATATCTCCCAATACTGTGCCATCCCCCAAAGATATAACTGTCTGATTCGGTTGACTAGAAGATACCTTGGAATTGATTTTTTCTGCAACTGGATACACTTACTTCACTGTAAGTCTGCAAGATTTGCAAAAGATGGATTCCAATAGAATTCGTTGAGCTTAAAAGGATGTGGTGAATCCTCTTGTGAGTTGTAAATTTGATGTTGAATTAATGTTGCTGAGTTTGCCTCAAGCCTGCAGCAAGATAGTCAAAAGACTTCAGTTATTCCAGATGCTTTCACATACATTGCTTTACAGATTGAGTTTACAAACAAAAGATAAAATAAGGTATCCTAATAGAACAACTCAATCACCCTTCTTCCACAGACCTAAGGGATAGACAAGATACTGGTGTGGATAAACAAAATGTTTACAAAATAAAGGATTTTCCAAGATATTGGTGTGGATAAACAAAACGTTTTCAAATTTAAACAAGGGATTTTCCCACAATGAAAGAAATTTCTAACCATATGGTCAATTATCAGAGACTATAAAATCATGTATATAAGAGGAACATTGTAATCAACCATCAAACCAATTTCAGAGGATAGAAAGCGGTAAGGCTTCTCAACAATATAATCAAGCCCCTTGCTCCAGTTATACACACTATATTGCTCCTGAAATTATAGATCTCTAATAGAAAAATAAAGGAATGTGAAAAAAAAAATATTAATAAGAATTGAAGTGCAAGGATGACAGTACAAAACAAGTAGGCATCCATCACATAGATACCAGTAACCATTTAGTGAATGGATGAACGCATATTCACCAAGAAACATGGATTTACAGATGGGAACCCTTCCCCCAGAACACATGGTGATTATAGCTAAATGTACAAAAGTTGTACCTTTATTCATACACCCTGGACCTATTTTAAAACGGTGTCTCCATCCCCACCCCTAAACATATCCCATTCTCCAAGAGGCTATCATTAACTATAATTAAGCCTATAGCAAGTTCCCTCTTCTCGAGAAATTTTGTTCTCTAAGCAAAGGGAAAGAGAGATGCATATCAATGAAATTTTGATTTTTCCCAAGACTCCAAATCTCTTGGTAGATTTTTCATTTAATAAATTAATTACATATTATGTAATCTGTCACAAATCAACTTGTATATCACCATCATAAATATGCATTCGCCATAACCTAACTGTATCCTACCTAGATACTTGGTTCAGTATCCGTCACCTCTTCCCTTGAGTTATTCCATTGAATTTTACAGAACAAGTGCTTAGCTGAAGGGACCCTCAAAGATGCCTCTTTTATGGAGGCCATTGTCTCTTCCACCTTACTACAGCCTGTTTCAAGGTGCTTTTAGGAGAGCCTTTCCCCTAACACAGTTAACCTCAGATATCTTCACTTCCATACTCAGAAGATGGCAATCAAACCTTCAGTCTTGCAAAGAAAGATAATGAGTAAAATGGTCACCCACTCTCCATCCATTTCCTGTTGAAAGAGGTTGATATTCAACTTTTTGTTTTAAAGGGAAAAGCAGTCATACTTATGTCCATGGGGGCATATACAGGTCTTACAACATTAAAGACATGAATATACAATCAATGGAAACCTTCAAGCCCAATTCTAAGGATGCTAAAAGCTTATTTTACGGCTATGTTCTTCTCTCACTCAGAGAAAGCAGTGTTACAAGGTGGATGCTGGTATTTTAACAAGGCTGGCCCTTTTATGAAACCATGCTCACCTACAAGAACAGTGTCCTATGCATATTCCTGATTTAGGTGAGGTTCTCCCTCCTGCCAAGTGAATTTTAGAGAAAACATACTTGAGAGAAATAGATAATTCAATTAGTAACTATTCATCTAGCTATAAGGATCTATGCCCACATCTGTTTAAGTCTAGCTCTAGAGGCCATTGCCAGATATATTGTCTTAAATAGAGAAGCATCAAATGAGTACAACCTATAGACCACAGAAACAATATATTTCGCTGTAAACTCTGCTGTTTTTATTGTTATCTGTTAAGAGTCTCGTGTTCCAATAGGGCCTCATTCAGTAGACCAAGGAACCATGGAGATCTCATTACCTCACAACAGTCTGTATCAGATCCATCAGGTATAGTCAACACCAGAGTTTACCGTGCAATGTTTACATTCCAAGTTCAGACATCTATGGTAGCACCCGAGGTAAGCAAAGCTCATGAATGAAAAGTTGAACTGCTAGACAAACAGTTTAGTATTCCTGCACACCAACAATTTTCAAATGTTTGATTTTGAAGATCAAGTTAATTATGTCATTGATTCTATCTATCAGTTCAATAAAAGCTCTATTCTGGCTAAACTTGTCACATCTCACTCTTATCCTAGCCTTAGATTGGAAGGAAAAGCATCTTAAGGGTCCTCGTACTTTCCACAGTTGTCATTCTTGTCTGAACTCAACAACTAAGGGACATAAGGCATTGGAAGAACGTAGTAGGCATAACAGATATATACCATTTTTTATATTAAGATTTTAGGTACTCTGATCTACTTTGAAAGATCCCCAACCCAAATCTGATTTGATTTTCTGAGTTTTGTCTTTTCAAAGTCTTTGACCAGCGAATAGGAAGGTTTTTGTTTTTGTTTTGTTTTTGCGTTTTTCTGATTTTTCATGTGTTTTTGCTGAATGTTGATTTATGCAACAATATTGCAAACTAAAAGGGAGGAAATTGCTGCTAAAACTTAAATAAATCATACAATTTAAACAGAGAGCAATAATGATGAATTTATTGGTTCAAATGTTATTGTACATACCACAAATCTACATATAACAATCTGATATAAACTTGAACAGCAAGACAAACCCTTTTCAGCTTCTTCTCAGCTTCACAAATCTGCCCTAGGGTCTGATATGAATTTCCAGCTAATTGAATATGCAAATCAGATCCAATAATTGGTATGAAACCTTTCGTAGTACCTAGGGTTTGAAGCCTATGATCTTGAAATGATGCAGCAAGCTGAGGTATGGCATAAAATGAGTTGCCAAGGCCTTGAGAAGGCCTATACTGCTTATGGCTGCTTTTGATCTGTTGCAATATGCTGATATAATACTGCTACAAAATCAGATCTAGAAAATATTGTAATGTCCCCTTTTTCGGCATGATCATGTTTGGTGGTGGTTAGCCTATTACTTAGACTCTCGTAGGCTAACAAGTTGGGTTAGAGGGTCAGTGACATTATCTGGAGGAATTTTGTCGTTCTCAGTTCTGAGTTCAGTGATTGGTTCACAACAGGCGTTAGCAGTTCAGGAGTTGACAGCTTCTGACGACACGGGAATATTTTGAGTGAGTTATGGATTTTTAAGTGATTTGAGTTAATTTATTAACTTAATACTTTATTATAAAGTCAAATTGACTTTATACATTTTATATCACTTAAATATTCTATAAAGGTGATTTAATATTTTAATCACTTAAAATATAAAAGGGCGCCCAAGTATTTAAGTCAAAACTATTGAAATGACTTAAATATATTTTAAAAGATTTAAAATATGAAGAAGGGCGTATCTTTCTTGGAAGTCGTGCCTTTTTGATATAAGGCATTTTGGCAATGAGAAATGCACTTCTTGAATATTTCGACTTTGCCTTTGGGTTTTTTCCTGTGCTTTCTCCTGTGAACAGGGTTTCAGCAATCTTCCATTGGAGAACGATATCTCTTCAATGTTGAGCACTTTTGAGACTGTGAGAGACCAGTCGAATTTGTGCAATTGAGAGAGCTTCATTCAGAAGTTCTACATAATTTTATCAGAGTTTTATCATTCAGTATTTACTTGCCTGCAATAAGGAAAGAGGGTTTCATCTCTAGAGACGCCATCTTCTATAGATTTTCAGCTTACAGAGTGTTCTATTGGTTTCTACCTTGGGCCGTACTTTTGCATTGGGAAATGTGCCTTTTTGGAAAGGCGTGTGAAGTAATTAGCTGAAGCGCCTTTCTTTTGGCTCCTATTTGTCTTCCATCTTTGGCGTCCACCTTTCTCAAGAACTTGTAACCTGTTTTGAGGAGGGAGAACTCAAATCTGGAGGCTAGGCGTCCATATTTGTCAGATTTCACCATTCTTGGCTTGCGAGTTGGCTTATTTCTTTAAATAAATAATCTGGAAACATTCTGGTATGTTTAGCACTTGTGATCTATTTGTTATTGTTAAATAATACCTTTTGCATTTTCATTCTGTAGAAATTAGCTCAGTTTCTCAATTTATGAGCTTTTATATGATGCGCCCCTTCTCTTTTGTCTACAAACTTTCTCTTAAAAAACTAAAAAAACACATTAAGACTTAAGAAATTATTGGGGTTTGAGTTGAGAGCCAGCAGGGCTCATCACAAATATATACCTGAAACTCGTCCAATAAAGCTCAAATGAAGACCCAAGTTAGGCCCTCTGCAAAGGTGAACTGGGTTCTCGTCCAATTCACAATAGCCTTTGAGAGTTTTCGTTCCTAGAAGACTGAAACAATGTTGAAACCCTTCTCCAGAGCTCAACCTGCAAATTGTCTTCGTCAAAATGAGAATAGAATGCTCAAAAAGTAGCCCAACACATTGCTTTATAACCTCTCATGGACTTTTTATAAAAGTCAATAAAATAATTTTCTTGAAGGTCTTTCCTCATCCAAAGAAAAGGGCCACTTTTTAAAAACAACTTGAATTGGCTAGGATGGGGGCACTTTTCACTATTCACCTTATGATTTTCAGTTACTATTCACCTTTTACTATTCCATTAAAGCAAACCTTAAAATTTTCACTTTAACCTTGGATTCATCAACTGAACTCCAAACTGAAACGCTCATAAGGTTCCCAGCTAAACTCCACAGCCCTCAGTTGGGTCCCCTAACCATTCTGTTGACCTACGAGAACCCTAATAGCAGGCCAACCTCCGCTATAGACTGAGCTATCTAAGAAAGGGACATTATAGTCCTCCCTTCTCGGGATTGCTTGCCCCCAAGCAACTGCAAAGCTGGATGCTGAACTATCATCTCTCCTTCCCACGTGGCATCCTCCAATGGCAAGTCTCTCCAACAAACCACATACTCTCTCATCACTCTGCTCCTCAACCTCCTCTCCCTCATGTCCAAAATCTCTGCAGGAATCAAACCCAATCGGCCTCCTCATCCAATGGAGGCAACTCAGGTGAAGAGACAACATGATATCCAAGAGCCTTCTTTAGGCAAGATACATGAAAGACATTGTCTATCTTACCTTTAGAAGGTAACTCAAGCTCATAGGCTACCTCTCCAATCCTCCTCAATACCCTGTATGGACCATAAAACTGAGGCTTGAGTTTTTTTGCCCCACTCTTCTTAAGTGTACTCTATCTATAAAGCTGTAGGCGCAAGAAAACCATGTCTCCAACCTCAAATGTCCTCTCAATCCAATGTTGATCTGCATACATCTTCTACTGATTTTGGGCGTGCTGAATATTATCCTTAAGTGCCTTAAAGATATCATGTCCATCCTGTAACCAATCCTGAGTTCTATGCACTCTACTATCACCCAAGGCTAAGTCCACAAAAGATAAGGCATCATAACCATACAATGCTCGGAAGGGAGTCATACCAATAGACATGCGGTTAGTATTATAACAATGCTCAACCATATACAACCTTATCACCCATGCCTTATGTTGACTCGAAACATAGTTACACAGATAACCCTCAAGCAAACACCAAACAACCTGCTGCTCCACTCCGATTAAAATACCCAAACACCACAAACCGTGAAGCAACATATTGAAATCCATGTGAAATAATGTACCAAGCAAATCAATACCTATTTCCCAAATCAAAATATAGAACCTATTGTATGAGATGTAGAACATCAAGACAATGCGAAAATGAACTCCCACATGCCAAGAAACTAACACAAATGGCCAACAAACCTTGCTGTCATAACTCGGACCAACAACATACGTGTTGTCATCTAACCAAAGCAAATCAAAATTACCCATCTCATACCTTATGTCCCTCCAATAGACTTCATGCCACACACTCCCAAGCGACTCAAAAGCTGATGTAGACCATGCTAAATCTGGAAGTGCAATGGAAACCCAAGTAGGACAGCCACTAATCCGTGAAGTACTAAATAAAATGAAGTCACCTACCAACGAATATATTGCTGCCATATCATAAGATATTGGTGACATAACCAAAGAGGAGCTATGGACGCCATCAACACCCATCAAAGAAAACCCTTGAGTGGTTGATCCACTATGAGTGTCATCAAAAGAATCTTCATCATAATCGTGAAAATGATCAACAACAACTGAATTTTCTGAATTGGCCAACCTTTGCTCATCATCATCTATGGAGTGGTGAATTTCATGAATTTGTTGAAGATGAAGTTTAGCTTGTTGAGCCAACATCTTAGCGCACTTTGCCTTTTCGAACCATCCTTCATTCAACTTTTGAGACTGCTCTATAACAGCCGCTCCAAAGTGTCTAAAATCAGTCTTATAATAAGATGCATCATATAAATTACCATGACCAATGCATGCATCTTGTGTACCAATACTTATTGACTCTTCTTCACAAGTCATTCAAGTCATTTCTCATAAGAATGAGGAAGAAGAATATCACTATCCCAAATCAAACCTTTGGGATCCTCTTCTATGCATGCATTGTAGTCATCAAAGAACATCGAGTCTTGATTCGTCTCATGCTTTTCCCAAGTGATTAGAGATGGAAGTGGCTCAAAGAAATCTTCATCTTGGATGCTATGATATTCAAAATCAAACTGCTTGCATTCTAAACTTGTCATTTCATTCTCAAGTGGGAATAAATAGTGGTTCCCTCCATACTGAAAATTGGAACCTTTGTCTAGCTCCATTGAAGTAATTTCATGATCCTCAACACAAGTTGAATGTTCTTCATCAATTTGTTCAATTTCTACACTTCTTGCATTAGCATTTTTCTTTATAGAAGTAGCTGTTATAAGTGACTGATTTTTTGAATTATGCAATGAATTAGACATACACAAAAGAAGACAAAGTTAAACTATCTCTTTGTCCTTATTTTACCAATTTGATCGCCATGTCCTTGCCTCTAAGCAACTGCAAGTAATCCTCTTTCATCAACTCCAAAGCCTCCTTGAAAGAGTGAGAATGTGAATGAGAGATATCATGTCCCATTCCTTTTTGTCTTTCCTCTCTTTGGGCTGTCCAAATGAAGCCTTCTATGTGTTTGTGGGTGCTATCCATTCTTGACAATGCTTGAACAATTTTATCATCCTTCACCACCAATTGATCATGCAAATCTTCCAAAACCAAAGGTTTTTGTTCCAATTGTCCTTGGCTTCCATAGACTGATTTTTCATCATGTGTAGGGGAAGTAGAATCAATTACCATTCTAGAAGAAGCATTAAGATCACCCAAAGAATCCATACAATTGTTGTCCATATCACTAGCATGTTCCATGCTTTTGTAACCCCAATTTGTAGCATTTCATGTCTTGAAGCTTTGTCTTCAACATATTCAGTCAAAGTATCATCATCATAAGCTGATATATTTTCCATTACTAACCAAACCCAAGATGTAGTATGCAAAACAAACCAAACATTATCAAAATGCAAGATCTTCTTAGTAGACAGCCTCTTAGTCTCCATAATAAGCTCTTTAAGACCAAATGTTTCATATGATCTTAACAATTGTTCTTTCACTGTATGTGATGCATGACTAGCCAAATTGAAATGAAATATGTTCCATTCCACACAAATCGATATATCACTTGCGGCTGGTCCATCAAATGTGTAACTATTATCATCATTGTTTTGAGCCTTCAAGGAGCTCTCTAAAAGAGGACAATCATAAACTCCAGGATGCAAACTAGACCAAACTGAATATCCTAAATCATCCCTCCTTTCTTCTTCACACAACTCAACATGCTCTTCTTGTGGGCTTACCTCACGAAGCTCTTCCCTTGTATGCTCATCATCTACACATTCTTCCCTTGGAAGAAATGAGGACCTAATGTATGACTCTCTTTGTCTTCTTGAGTTATCAAGTTGATTGCATCTTTCCTTGACCTCTTGCAAGTGTTGTCTTGCTTGGGCAGCAAGCATCTTGGCTTTTTTGGCTCTTAATGACCACCCATCACACAACCCTTGTGTCCTTTTAACATCTTTAAAAGTATGGTGAACAAAAACAGAACCTTTGTGGCTTGAATCCACAATATATATCTCATGTGTAACACTCTCAACTTGAGTACCATCATAGAAAAACTCAACAACATCATTACCTTCATGTGAAATGGATGCTACCTCATGATTAGAACTGTTGTTGCAAAAATCAGAATAGGTCTCATACCCTAGTGTCATGCTTTCAACATCTCCAATGGGCTGATCCATGATTGCAACCTCTTCCACTTTGTGATCAACATGTTGACTCAATGGTGCGATATGAATCTCCACTTGATCCAAAGTTATTTCTTCTTTAGGACTCCCCACCTGATGACTGATTTTCGCATTCATTGTGATCACTTGTAGGCTGCAAACTACAAACAAGTGATTCTTCTACCGTTCCTTGTTCTTGCACATTAAGCTCTTCACTTTTCCCAATGGTTTCTGGCTCCTGATATGGACTTGAAAACATCAAGTCATCTTCATCCTCATTCGGTATACCCAAGAATTGTGTGAAAGAAAGCATGTTTTGTACCTTTTGAGGAAGAGAGAGATACTTGTCATAGTTGGCCATAATTGCTTTATTTGTTGGTGAAACATGAGGACTCTTACTTGTTCTAATAGATGGAGATGATCCACTAGAGTGCCCAAATTTCTTTGAAATTGTATCATTCAATCGTTGCAATTGACGGTTGATCTTATGTTGTGACTATTCTAACTCTTCCCACACTTGTGTATCCTTACATAACTTTTCCATGATGACTCATCACATTGCCCAACTGAAAACTAAACCAAACAGAAGTACACACAACTTTGAATGCACCCAACAGGCAAGCAAGATCCAAGCTCTGATACCACTGAAAGATACCCAACCCAAATCTGATCTAATTTTCTGAGTTTTGTCTTTTCAAAGACTTTGACCAGCGAATAGGAAGATTTTTGTTTTGTTTTGTTTTGCGTTTTTCTGATTTTTCGTCTGTTTTTGCTCAATGTTGATTTATGCAACAATATTGCAAACTAGAAGGAAATTGCTACTAAAACTTAAATAAATCATACAATTTAAATAAAGAGCATGTAAGTAGTATATCTTTACTTTTGTTGTAGTCGGTCGTAGTTGGCCTTGGTCGCAGTCGGCCAATTGCTAATAAAACTATAGTTAGTAGGAATAATACATGTCATGTACTTTCGGGTAATCAAGTCCCGATTAATGATAATGTTGTTATGAAACGTCGTGTCGGTTGGTTATCTAACTACCGTCGAACATTATATGTAGCCAGTTTACTGTAGTCGGGAGAATGTTAAGTGTGGATGGTTATAGTTGATAGCACTGTTGATACTCTGTGATTGTACATGGTGATATTTCTGATAATGAATAATGCTTTTGGTGTTCAAACATGATATATTTCTATTCTATTGTTTTGTTCCATGTTCTGCACATGACTTAGTTTACCAGTAGTACATAGTACTTGAATTACATTCCGTAGGGCAAACATTTGGCGCCGTTGCTTGAGCGGACTATGGAATCACTCGTCATGGCAGCGTAATGGGTCAACCGGCGGAAGAACCTGTAAATGCTAATGAGGAACGGGAAGACCTATTGACTGAAGATCTTGTCAATCTGTGGAAGATATCTTTACGAGATCACGTACGTAGGGAATCCCACATACGGGAGATCCCCGAGGAAGTTATCTGGGATAGGTTGGAAGTGAACGACGAGGTGAATCACCTCCTGAATCGTATGCCCAGATTGCTGGCCCGTCATTTCATTATTCTGCAAGACCTTCGAGAGAAGAGGATCGGGAACACCGAAGGCAGTAAATACTGCAGCGCTATGAAGAGCGAACTAAACGAGAAGAAGAGGAATGAGACACTAGCCGGAGACGTACATCCGGTAGTCAGCAATGATCGCCTGAACAACTTTTAAATGCCCGTACGGCCGAACAAAGACAAGAATCGAGTACCTGACGAGCACAGGACTCAGGAAGAGCAAGTTCGGCAATCACTCAGGCTACAAGAACAAGAAAACCGGCGAAGAAGACTGAAGCAAGTCGGTAAGGAATTGGATGAGGATTTAATTGAAATAAATCAGAGCATTAAAAGAACTTAAGAAAATCTCACAAGAATAGACACATCCATTGGATGAGCGCACCAAAGTTTGACAGAAGGAAGGGACGGAGAACCCTTCGGCACTCCGTACGTAGGAAGATACAATCCTCATGAAAATGAAGATGAATTGAGTAGTAGCATCAGACGTTTTCAGGAGTTGTCCTTATCGGATGAAGACGAACGGCTGATGAGTGGAAGATCAAAGCCCAGTACCCCGAGGCGGAGAGAGTATCGAAGGGAACCCCAGGAGACTCATGGTGTCGCGGATGCTAACGAAAGACGTGGGAGTGACTCGTACGTGGCCGAGAGTGCAAGTGACGCACGGGAACGTAGCGAGGAAACCAGTCTAATCGGGTCCAACACACAAGGAGGACAGCGGGGAAAGATGGCTCATCCGAAGTGGCAAAGGCTGCCGAAGATCATGGGGAATGGGTTTGAAGATCCCGTACGGCACTGTAAGACATGTGAGACTATCTGGATAGCCAGCGGACATGATCCCGACTAGTGGCTGAAAGCATTTCCAGCGACACTCAGAGACAGTGCCATTGATTAGTACTCTGAATTGGACCAAGCACAGAGAGCTACATGGAGGGTATTGAAGCAAGCTTTCCAGTAGGAGTTCAAACTCCTACGGGACGATAGCGAGATTGTCACGGAGATATACAATACTAAACAAGGAAAGCACGAGGGCGTGCGGACCTACAATCGGAAATTAAAAGACTTGATAGGAAAGCTTGAGGCACAACCAACAAATGGCCTAAAGAAGAGATGGTTTATCTAAGGGTTGATTCCCTCGCTTCGGCGAAAAATGAAAGTGGTACCGCCATCCTCATACACTGAAGCATATAATCGGGCGATGGACATTGAAAGTGAGAACAAGACATCCTCGAAGGGGAAGAAGAAAGATGACGAAGAGAGTGCAGAGAAAAGTGAAGACGAATCAACAACTGTACAAGCTCTTCGTCGGGACATGATGCGGATGATGAAAGAACTGAAAGCCGACAAGGAAGGTTCAAAGGAGGCGAATGAATTATGGTGTACTGAATGCAAGACGGAAGGTCATACAAAGGCGAATTGCCCAAAAAAATTATTCTATGACATCTGCCAAGTTATGGGACACTTCGTCAAGGAGTGCCCGTACAACTTAAAAGCAAGAAGTTCGCAAGTATTCTTCACCCAAGGAGAACAGTCAACCCCTTCGACCACACCACCAAAACTGCAGAGCAACAATGCATCCCCTGGAGGCTACCGTAACAATCGGAGAAATAATACGCCCAAAAGCAAAATTCAGTACGACAACAAAGGTAGGCCCATGATCCAATGCCGGAAGTGTAATGAATGGGGTCACTTTGCAAGGGATTGTCAGGGCGGCCAAGGCACCGGGGGAAAGCTATGTAAATGGTGTGGACCGGGTGATCATGAAGACACCGACTGTCCAAAGCAGAAAGGTATCAATATGTTGGAGATAGCCGATGAAGAAGTCTTGGCAATCACGAGGGCACAGTCGAAGAAGGCCAGTTATCTAGACCCTCGTATGGAGAAAGAAAGACTACGAGAAGCCAGGACAAAAGTAGAAGAGGCAATGATGAATGAACAGAGAAATTCTAAAACTACCAGTACGTTGCTGCAGTCGCAGTCGTAAAAGAACATAGTACGGCAGGTGCTTCACACAACTGTACCAATCAAGGTAACTGACCTTTTGCAAACGATGCCTCATCTGAGAGTAGCGCTTACAAATGTTATTGAAGATAATCTTCAGACGGGTCCGCCAGAGAGAATGACAGAACCAGTAGCGGAGACCATGGATCCAATGCTACTCGTAGTAAGTATCGGGAGGAAACCAGCCGTTGTCGAGATGGAAATTTTGGGAATGAAATTATCTAACACCATCGTCGACGGAGGTTCGGGAGTAAACGTGCTACTAGAGGAAACATGGAAGTGTCTGGGTAAGCCGACTCTTTGGCCCCCGACATTTCAACTCGTAGGAGCAGATCAGCATGGCATCAAACCCCTTGGTACACTAATGACACAAAAAAGTTTTGATCGGCACGCAACTATTTTTGCTAAATTTCGTCCTCATGCCACTAGAGAAAAAGGCGTATGATGCACTATTGGGACGAGGATGGTTGATTGCCGCCAAGGAAAACCACAACTGGAAGAAGAATATGCTCTCAATTGAGAGTCAGGGGAGGAAGTATACTATTGATCTGAAGAACCAGACAGTCAGTGAAGATCTGGCGTCTTCAGGATCCGAATCGGGAGGAGAATCAGATGTTGATGAAGAAAGAAGGCTAATGGAGCCAAATGAGGAAGGTGTACTGGAGATTGGGAGCTGCTCAGAGGACGAGACCAGTTCGATGAACGGATTATTTCATTGGCAGATGGAAGATTATGAAGTCTTCCACCCTGATTGCAACATGCTACAAGTCAAGGAGGGGGAAGCGGAAGAAGACAAAGGCTCGACCAGTGAAACATTTCCTCCAGAGTACGGTGAGTATAAGGAAGGTACAACAGAATTGGATGAGACGCCAGCACACAAGTTTGAACGGGATAAAATCATCAAGTACGTGGAGCCAACGCTGAAGAAGGTAAACCTTGGGGAACCAGAAAAACCTAAGGAGATTCTTGTGGGTGATGATTGGGACCCCGTACTGAACGCGGCAGCATTCAAAATCTTCATGGAGTATAAAGATGCCTTTGCCTGGACGTATAAAGATCTAAAAGGCGTACCACCGGAGCTATGCGTACACAGGATCCCTCTCGTACCAGGAGCCTAGCCTGTACGGAAGAGACCGTACAGAATGAATAAAAACTATGCCGCTAAAGTGCAAGAGGAGATCGAGAAGATGTTGGAAGCGGGCATCATTTTTAAAGTGGAGGTCAGCGAATGGGTGTCACCGATTGTCATATCCTTGAAGAAAGAAACAGAGCAGACTCGAATATGTGTTGACTTTCGAAGTTTGAATGCAGTGACCATCAAAGATCCATTTCCTATTCCCTTCACTGACACAATCCTCGAAGAAGTTGTCAGACATGAAATGTACTCATTCCTGGATGGCTTTTCGGGCTACAACCAAATCAGTATCGCGGAGGAAGATAAGTTGAAGACTACGTTCGTGGTTGAGGACGGGGTGTACGCCTACAACCGGATGCCGTTCAGGTTGTGCAACGCGCCAGCCACGTTCCAAAGGATAATACTCCACATTTTTGACAGAATGTCTGTAGGTAATTTTAAAGCTTTCCTCGATGGCTGGTCAATTTACAGTGATAAAGAAAAGCATCTGAAAGCTTTAGGCGAGTGCATGGAAAGATGTAGAGCAGCCCGCCTTGCATTGAATCCCAGGAAATCTAGATTTATGGTGCCACAAGGGAAGCTGCTAGGACACATTGTGTGTAAGGCTGGATTGAAAACCGATCCCGACAAGGTGAGAGTAATCGTACAGATGGAGGCTCCAGAGAACGTCACCAGTGTGAAGTCCTTCCTCGGGCATGTGGGATACTATCGGAGATTTATTAAAAAATTTGCGCAAGTGTCATATCCTCTTGACCTACTGATGAGGAAGGGCCAACCATTCATATGGGCCAAAGAACAGGAGAAGACATTTAACGAACTGAAGAACCAATTGATCAGCTCACCTATACTGTTGTACCCAGATTGGGATAAGGAGTTTCATGTACATGTGGATGCCTCTAATTTTGCCATTGGAGCAACACTAGCACAAGTGGGAGCACACGGGTTGGACCATCCGGTATTCTTTGCCAGTCGGCTACTTTCAAGAGCTGAAAGGAATTACAGTACGACTAAATGAGAAGCACTAGGAATGGTTTACTCTGTACAGAAGTTCAGGCACTATCTCCTAGCCACGTCGTTCACCTTTTATGTGGATCATCAAGCCTTAATGTATTTAGTGAACAAGCCAATCATTCAAGGACGAGTAAGCAGGTGGCTATTACTGCTCCAAGAGTTTACATTTACCATCATCGTACCACCGGGTAAGAGCCATGTGATTGCTGATCAGTTGTCCAGAATCCGGTCGGGTGAACCTGCCGAGGGAGGGGTGAATGAAGATTTTCCCAATGCACACTTATTTTAGATTGTAGTGTTACCCTCGTGGTATGAGAAGGTTGGGGAATATTTGTCCACATCCACATTTCCGAAGGAAATGCCACCAGCGGAAAGGTGAAAGCTCGTCTTGAAAAGTAAGACATTCCAGTTGATCAATGGCTTGCTTTACAAGATGGGGCCTGATCAGATCCTTTGGAGATGTGTTATAGAAGAAGAAATACCAGGCGTACTCAAGGAGGCACACGAAGGTCTGGCTGGCGGTCATATGGGACCAAATGCTACAGCGAGAAAAATTCTTTTGGCAGGCCTATGGTGGCTGACGATGCACACAGATGCCAGGGAGTGGATGTTAGGCTGTGACACCTACCAGAGGGTCGGGAAACCATTAAAGCAGGACTTCATGCCACTGCATCCCTCTCAACCACAGGAGTTATTCGAACGATGGGGATTGGATTTCATTCGACCACTGAAGGTAAGTCAGTTGCATCGGTGTCGATACATTGTGGTTGCTATTGAATATCTGACGAAGTGGGCTGAAGCTAGAGCATTGCCAAACAACACAGCGTAGAGTACGGCAAGATTTATCTATAACCAAATAGTGACACGGTACGACATTCCCATTTAGATCACGAGTGATCGTGGAGGGCATTTTGTTAATCATGTCATCGGGCTGATGACCACGGAGTTCCGGATCTTTCACAACCTATCAAGCCCATACTACCCGCGAGCTAATGGCCAGGCAGAGTCTACAAATAAAATACTGGTATCAGTCATTCACAAGTCTTGTGGCGTCGAAGACACTGACTGGGAAGAAAGATTACCAATCGTTCTGTGGGCGTACCGTACAACGTACAAGGTAACAACAGGCTACACACCCTTTCAATTAATGTACGGACAGGAAGCAATGATGCCAATGGAGTACATGGTGCCCAACTTAAGGATAGCCGTGGAGAACTGGCTAGGGGATACTGAAAGTTTAAAAGAACGATTATGCCAGCTTAACAAATTGGATTAGTGAAGGATAATGGCACAATGGGCGACGAAGAATATGCAACGGCGAAGGAAATATTGGCACGATAAGCATCTCCGGCAAATGAATTTTCAACCGGGACAGTTAGTTCTGAAATATAACGGCCGCAACGAAATCAAGTCGGGGAAGTTCAAAGTCCGTTGGTTAGGATTGTTTCAAGTTCGCGAAGTCTATGACAATGGCTCTATAAAGCTCAAGAATTTAGATGGGTCACCCATACTAGAAGCAATCAACGGTTCTAAGTTGAAGCAGTATCAGGAAAGGAAGGAGAACACCATCGCCATCAATATGTTGGGCTATGCTACTAAAGAAGATTGGGTTGTGCAAAAAGAGGATTCACAAGAATATGACTGGGGTTCGGGAGGCCCCGGCTATGCAGCCGAAGGAGTTTGGATGGAGTCAGGCGTAGATCAAATCATTGAAGAGAGGCTGGTGCAGAAGAGGGTAGAAGGCATTGTTGTACCCCGGATGCACAAGCACCTGACCAATGCGGTATTCGAGACACCAGCACTATGGCGGAGAATGGGTGGACATTGGTGTTACATAGCTCCGTATGAAGGTCTGAGGCGAGGATACCTGGCGAAAGAATTAGACACTGAGGCGCAGAAAGAGAAAGAGGAACGACTCGCCCATGAACGAAGTATGTGTCAACTTGAGGATGCTGATGATGAAGCAAATGATTGGAACGACGAGCAATGGGAAGCCTACTTTGAACGGACAACTCCCTGTTTAAAGACAGTAATAATGACAGAAGATATGTTCATTTCAGGTGTAGACGGGTACACTGAAGATGTAATTAAGCAGTCGAGACGAGAACAGAGGAAAGTGCCGAGGTTAGTGACACAAGATGGGCTTTGGAAAATAATACCTAACCCAGTCGGGCCACCAACTGTAGAAGGTGAAGCAGTTACATGGTACCAACGTTACGGCGGACGATATATCGACGGCAGTTTCAAAGGTATTGGCCCTTCTCCATTGCTTGATAAATGGTTTGATATACAGTATATAGGATCATGTTGTGAAGAAGAATGTTATAAGCGGCTCCCGCATACATGCAAATGGTACTATGCGTCTGAATTGAAGGTTAAAAAGGATGGAGGAGTACGGGGAATAAAAAGAACATCTGGAAACAAAGAGAGGAGATGAGAGAGAAAATAAACAAGATTTTAAAAAATTAAAAATGGAGGGAGAAGCTACAAGAAATCAAAATATGAAAAAGAATAAAAGAACAAAGGATGAAAAACAAGGAAAATGGAAGAGAACGGAGAGAGGAAATAAAAATAAAAGAAATATGGAAGAGAAATTAAAAGGAATTGAAGAGAGAAAAATTAACAAAAGGAAAAAATAAGAGAATTAAAAAGACAGACGTACTATATGGAGTTGGAAAAAATAAAAGAAATGGAGTAAGGGAAAAAGCAAAGCCGACCAAGGGAAGAGAAATTAAAATTAAAATTGAAATGAAAGTTGTGGCCATAAGGCAAATCATACGCCGATGGGAAAAAGCTGCTGAGGGAAGTAAAACACGGCGAAGTACTAAAGTGCAACGTAGCCTAAGCTTGGCAAAGGAGGACGATGTACGACCATCCAAAACACTCGGAATAAGAGGGCATAAAAGGAATCGAAGAAGGGAAGAACGACTTCAAGTGAGGAAGACATCAACATACAGGAGAGCTAGTGTACGACATTCAAGTTATTCAGAAGTTGCACAACATTCAGGCCATTCTCCAGGCGTACGACATCATTCAGATTATTTACAAGTCGTACGGCATCATCCAGAATATTTGCAAGGCGTACAACATCATTTAGATTATTTGCAAGTCGTACGGCATCATCCAGAGTATTTGCAAGGCGTATGGCATCATTCAGATTATTTGCAAGTCGTACGGCATCATCCAGAGTATTTGCAAGGCGTACGACATCATTCAGATTATTTGCAACTCGTACGGCATCTAGGAGATATCTACATCGTACAAGATTCAGCATCTTCTCATTTGGCTCGGAGTCAGAAAGTGGTCAGGAAGGTCGTACAGCATCCTTGCAGCGTATGGCGTTCTGAGATCTTAATCGTATGGCAATTTCTAGTCTTCCAACTCGTACGGCAGGGATTGGTGACTCCATACGTACGACATTCTCAGGTTCTTGATATTGTACGGCTCTCTCACTCTCAGGGTTTTGACATCATACAACTCTCACTCTCAGGTTTTTCACATCGTACGGCTCTCTCACTTCCAAGAATCTCACACCGTACGACTTTCTCAGAGGCTTCAAGTTGTGCAGCATACAGGACCTTCAGCCTTCATTCACACCGTACGGCAATCCTTGAGCCCTCAAGGCATTCAGTACTTGCAGTTTTCTTTAGAATTTCAACAACCCTAGGTTCATTGGGTATGGCAGTTACAGGAGTTTGGCAGTTTGGGCAACCGTTTGGAAGGAAACAAAATCCGCTGGAATCACCGAACCAACAATACAATGGACAAGGGCAAGAAAATTGTGCAGCATAGGCCGAAGGTAGCCTCGGCAGGAAAGAAAAAGAAAATGGATGCCGACACGGACACAATGTCTTGGGAAAATCTAACTGGCAATGAGTGCAAGCAGTGGTGGCAAAACACAGCCGATGACCACGCTCTGAAGATTGCACTGCAACACGCTCGGGTGGATAAAGCCATTTTGGTGCCATTTTTTAATTCACGCAAATTCGAGCCTTGGCTGAAGGCCATGGTGGATAATTATTGCAGACATAGTCACAAGTCGATGATAGACTACAGGGGCTGTATAGTTACAGTTTCATTCTGGCCACAGGACTTTGAGTGAGTTTTTGGCATTCCAGCCACTGGGGTGGGAGTGAATAAACCAAAGAAGATGACACAGCAGCATAAGGAAGTCTTGATCAAGCAGGTGTGTCGACAAGATTTAACAGTAGAGGAGAAGGATACGATATGGAACGCAGGCAATAGAGGTCTCTGAAAACATTACCTGGCAACTGCCGAATGGAAGTGCCTGCTAGATTTAATGAAGTGCCGACTCACTGGTGCGAGCTGAGCGTCTGATATTGCCATTTGGATGGTGGATTACATGGTAGGATTGAGCATCGGACGAGTATATAACTAGGCACGGTTACTTACTGAACGAATCCGAGAATTCTTAGCCCAACGGCACAAGGATTTTTATATGACACAACATGCCATTGCTCTCTTTCTAGATGTTGTGCATACCCAAGTGCCTTAAGGCAGATGGGGCCGATTGCAGCCTCTCACACATCTGGACCCGGGGCTGCCGACGGTGTTCTACTAGATGGAGTTGGAACTTAAGCAAGTCGGCGAAGGCACTACTGGAGGGAAGAAAAGGAAGCGGAAAGAGGCATCGGTGGAAGAGGAAACATCGGCTGAAGAGGCATCGGAGCAGGGTGATGCATCTGAGGGGGAACCTATTGATCTGCCTTCCTCGACATCGGCTTCCAGTTCACCAGGGGATGAGGAGGTGTCCATAGCTATTGGTGGCCAGACAACAGTGGATGTGGAGGTACCACTATTACAGCCAGCCGGGTTCACTCTTCCAGCACCGCCAGTGAAGGAGAGTGCACAGGCAATGACCTTCACCCTTCCAGTCTCGCCAATCGGAGTTGGGAGAACATTGAGAGTAGTAGCATCATCACCAGGCGCATCGCCAGGATAGGCGCCACTTGCCACAATGTCGTCGTGCTAGGAGGCCACTGCATCGGCAGCTTCCACAACTTCCATTGAGATATTACCAGAGGCTCCTGCAGGGGGTGAGGAGCTACCAGGTTCAGGAGTTGCAGTACCAGAGAAGCCACCGATGACAGGGAAATGGGGGACAATCACGACGGATGGGGAGGCTTCCCCTGTCACACCGCCAGGAGCACCAGGGGTAGCCCAGATTGACAGTTGGCTGGGATCCGTGGGCCTCACACTTGAGGTGGCCGAGCAACCAGAGCAGCCGATGGGGAGTCCTTCTGAAGGATTAATAGGCAAGGTAGGCCCCGTTGTCCACACCCAGCAGAGTGAGACAACCAGACTCGTTGAGGAGACACTTAACCAACCTGAGGCCAGGGCAGAGATGGCGCCAGGGACAGCCGTGCCTGAGCCTGAGTAGACAACTAGAGAAGCACCTTAGGAGAATGAAGAGCCTGGCGAGGAAGAGGAGGAGGGCGACTCCAGTGATGGACTTGTAGTGGAAATGTCCCAGCCAGACCTCTCGGATCCAGTCGGTACAGTGCAGCGTTATGTGGAGGAGCTGGAGCATATGGGTAGATTGATGATTCGGGTAGGCCAGGTTTCTCGGGAACTTAAGATTGGCCGATCTCCACTCGTGGGACAGGAGGTCCAACGCATCCGAGGGTTTGTACAGATGGGGTGTGAAGCAGAGTTTACTCGGGTATTTGGTGCGGGATGGCTAGCAGGCAAGACTACTGCGATGATGAGAGCATGGCGGGGTAGGCCACCACGGCTGGCAGGCCGAGATGCTGGGGTTGTTGAGAGTCTATACCACATTGAGCTTGCATTCCACAATGTTTTTTACCTCATGAAACGTCATGTGTTCTCCACTGAGGTTGCAGTCTCATGTAGAGTGGAAGCATATAGACTTTTACAGAAGGTTAAGGAGGAGTCGGCCACTCAGATGACAACTATTCAGACAGACTTGACAGAGCAGACCCGGCTAGCCCAAGATAGGGGAGCCCAATTGGAGGCCTTGGAGATTCAGGTGCTCTCCTTGAAAGAGGAGGCACGACAGAAAGAGGGGGCATGGGAGCGCTAAGTGAAAGAATTGGAAGATCAGTTGGTAGCAAAGAGTGCAGAGGCAACCATAACTAAAGGCCAGTTGATGGAGGCAGCTCATATGGTGAAGGTTGCCAGGGAGAGGGAGATACTTGCTGATCGCCAGCTCCGCACACGTAGAGATGAAGTGAGGCGACTGCGGGCAGAGCATTCCTCAACTACTCTAGCCTCGTCTGTACATCCAGGGACGTCCTCACTTCCCCCTCATTAATTTTGTATATTTGGTCATTCATTCCCTTGGGTTGTTATGTCGTCTGGAAGACGACTTCTTTTTAGGGGGGGGGGATGATGTAAGTGGTATATCTTTACTTTTGTTGTAGTCGGCCGTAGTCGGCCTTGGTCGTAGTCGGCCAATTGCTAATAAAACTATAGTTAGTAGGAATAATGCATGTCATGTACTTTCGGGTAATCAAGTCCCGATTAATGATAATGTTGTTATGAAACGTCGTGTCGGTTGGTTATCTAACTACCGCCGAACGTTATATGTAGCCAGTTTACTGTAATCGGAAGAATGTTAAGTGTGGATGGTTATAGTTGATAGCACTGTTGATACTTTGTGATTGTACATGGTGATATTTCTGATAATGAATAAAGCTTCTGGTGTTCAAACATGATATATTTCTATTCTATTGTTCTGTTCCATGTTCTGCACATGACTTAGTTTGCTAGTAGTACATAGTACTTGAATTACATTTCGTAGGGAAAACAGAGCAATAATGATGAATTGATTGGCTCAAATGTTATTGTAAATACCACATATCTGCATATAACAATCTGATATAAACTTGAACAGCAAGACAAACCCTTCTCAGCTTCTTCCCAGCTTCACAAATCTGCCCCAGGGTCTGATATGAATTTCCAGCTAATTGAATATGCAAATCAGATCCAATAATTGGTATGAAATCCTTCGTAGCACCTAGGGTTTGAAGCCTATGATCTTGAAATGGTGCAGCAAGCTAAGGTATGGTATAAAATGAGTTGCCAAGGCCTTAAGAAGGCCTATACTGCTTATGGTTGCTCCCAATTTGTTGCAATATGCTGATATAATACTGCTGCAAAATCAGATTTGAAAAATATATACCTGAAACTCATCCAATAAAGCCCAAATGAAAACCCAAGGTAGGCCCTCCCCAAAGGTGAACTGGGTTCCCGTCCAATTCACGATAGCCTTTGAGAGTTTTTGTTCCCAGAAGATTGAAACAATGCTGAAACCCTTCTCCAGAGCTCAACCTGTAAATTGCCTTTGTCAAAATGAGAATAGAATGCTCAAAATGGAGCCCAACACATTGCTTTATAACCTCTCATGGACTTTTTTATAAAAGTCAATAAAATAATTTTCTTGAGGGTCTTCTCATCCAAAGAAAAGGGCCACTTTTTAAAAACAACTTGAGTTGGCTAGGATGGGGGCACTTTTCACTATTCACATTATGATTTTCAATTACTATTCACCTTTTACTATTCCATTAAAACAACCTTAAAATTTTCACTTTAACCTTGGATTCATCAACTAAACTCCAAACTGAAAGGCTCATAAGGTTCCCAGCTAAACTCCACAGCCTTCAGTTGGGTCCCCTAACCATTTTGTTGACCTACGAGAACCCTAATAGTAGGCCAACCTCCGCTATAAACTGAGTTGTCTAAGGAAGGGACATTACATACTCGTATATTTTGCGATCATTTGAAGAGAGTATGGAGAGAGTGGCATTATGATCATCAAGATGACAAGTGGAAGAAAGGTATCTCCCTAGATGCTAAGCCTCAGGGAAAAGTGTTGTAAAAGAAATAGCTGGAAATAAATTAGTTGAGGGGCAAGACATTGTTGTTTCCATTCTTGCACCATATGCAGCCATAGCATCTTCTTCTAGTGTTGTGATCTCATTTTTTTCCATCCTATAAAAGAAGAGTACCTTATGAGTCCATGCCACACAAGGAGATGAACTTTATGTTCCCATAAGTAACAGACCCGATCCCCGCTATACTAAAGCATGTTGCAAATCCCACTTTTCATTTCTGAACTCTCACTACCAGCATGTCAATGGCCTCATGATTAACTAGTGGATCAAAACATTTACTTTTGAGTCCATTTGCACCATTGATAATCCGTTTGCAGCAATTCATACTCCTTAGTCCTTACATCCCACCTGTAGGTCACCATTTTGTTCCCATGTTAACCATAGGTAACCATCCTGATGTGATCGAGCAAGTTCAAAGTCTTCAAGCTATTCATTAAGAACCATGGTATAAGACCCATTAAAAATCCACAACCTGAACAAAATTGAGCAGGAAGTCATCTCTAGATCCTTCATTAATGATGAGATCATAAAATCCATAATAAAATGTGTATGGTGATTTTTATTCAAAAGTTTAGGACTAATGGCAAATATACCATAGCAGCTGTGTTTCTTGAAGCAAACTAAGGGTTTGGAATTAGGGAGTATCAGGCAACATCTTTCATCCAATTGTATTAAGTCAAAGCTCAGTTGAGACACTTGCACAGCCAGAACAGGAATCATAGATTATCGCACTCTTTTTTCTCTTGAATATCATTTATAAATATTCTGCTCATAGGAGCATCCATGTGAGACTAATACAAGCTCTTGCAAGCACTTACTAGAGACTACCACAAGCTCCGTATGAACACACACTAGAAATCACCTGTGGAAGGCAAAGAGTCACTACTTAGAAACAATAGCTACATCAGAAGCCAACTATGGAAAACCAAGATTCGCCACTTTGGATTCCACATCAAATGCTCCTATGGGGATTTGAACTTGGGTCTCCACAATGAGAGCCCAATGCTCTAACCAATTAAGCTCAACCCCTTGGACATTATCACATATCTTAGAAAACCAGTAAAAAAATTATTGGTTAGCTCTTAGTCCTACAGCTGATGAAGTAATTATTAAGGAGACAAAAGTCTCAAGCTCCTTGGATTCAAGAAAGGAACTCTGTTAAATTGTCACTTTGGATTCCACATCAAATGCCCTAATAGGGATTTGAACTTGGGTCTCCACAATGAGCGCCCAATGCTTTAACCAATTAAGCTCAACCCCTTGGATATTATCACATATCTTAGAAAACCATTAAAAAAAGTTATTGGGTGGCTCTTAGTCCTACAGCTGATAAAGTAATTATTAAGGAGACAACAGTCTCAAGCTCCTTGGATTCAAGATAGGAACTCCAACACTAAATTATTCCACAAGTCTATGTTAAATTGCCAATGCATTGACTTGGTGTCTAAGATTCAACAACAAAGAGATCAAGCTCTAGAAAACCCAAAGGATATTATCCAAACGACCAGTTCCATAAACTGCCTAGAGAAACTAAAAAGAATAAAGGCAATACTCACACAAAAGTCCTATCACACATCACTAACTTTACAGGAGAGGATAACAAAACTTTCCTACTACCACTCTTAGAGCTAGAACCAAAAGAAGTGGTGCTCTCTTTTGCTAATGATAAAGCCCTCAGACCAGATGGATTGCCAATAGAGTTTTACTAAGATTTTTGGGATGTCACCAAAACAGATTCACTAGAGATAGTTGAGGAATCACACTGCAACAAGAAAATACACAGTAGTTGAGGAATCTCGCTGCAACAAGAAAACAGTCTATCATTATTATTCTTAAAGTGAATAGATTTGATAAACTTGAAGCCTTTCCACATATATATCTATATGACAAGACATACAAATCCTTTGCAAAGTCACCATAGAGTATACAGCCCATTCTTTGCAAGATAATTTCCCCTACTCGATTAGCTTTCATGAAAACTCCAAAAGTCACCAATAACATAATGGCAGTACAGGAGATCTCCAACATTGATTAGGCTCAACTGCTTAACACTCACTTAGATTGGTTTAACTTTGATTTGCTGAGCACGTTGTATTACTACAGGTCCTTTATTTTTTATGTCAGTTAATAGCACAGAAGGCTGTCTTGTTACCTTCTCCATGGACTTTGAGAAAGAGTATCCATCACTTCCCTATCTTTCTAGAATTTTTTTAAAGGACTCAATAGAAAACTAGCTGCAGAAATAGATCAAAAACAAATAAATGGGCTACCACCAGTTTTCTCTGGCACCAGATTCAGAAGCTTCCAATTTGTTCATGATATACCAGTGAACCCTAGGAACACATCCCCAAGGTTTTATCCATGTTTCCATCTCCGGGACATTTGGGGAAGGGAGTATGGCATAATATCCCCAATAGGATCTGCCCTAAAATTTCTGACTTATTTTTCTGCACTTTTCCGATTTAGTTTTTTGCTCAAACCCTAGGACTGGATTCTGATTTTTATTTTCAGAATTATAAACACTTATAGGCATCCAATAAAACATATACCAAACATATAGATATCATCAACTATGATAACAACCATGAAAATCAACCATCCATGTGCCGAACATAGGTCCAATAAACCTGGTTTCTGATTAAAGAAGTATGCTGCTACAAAACTGAATATTCTGGACTGATTTTACAATGAATTCATGGGCTCAAACATGCCAAACATATGCCCAGATTTCTGCTCTACAAATCAGACCTAAAACTATGATTGTACATACCAAATATATGCAAAATAGTCTTCAAATATCAAACCCTAGATGGCCGAATTCCTCCTTGGCAAGCGCTTAGGGCTTTCTGCTCCAAATATGCAAAATCGCCCTCCAAAAGGTGGGCACTCAGGTCTGCTCCAAAGTTGCACTCCAAATTAGGGAAAAACCCTAATGCAATATGCTCACAAAATGCCACAACAATGCTGCGTCTGATCTTCAAATCTGATTATGCAATGATGTTCCCAACCTCCAAATGTCTCCAACGAAGTGCAATTAGAACTCTGTCATGAGTTCTCCACAAGATGAGCTAGGGTTTTGTCCAACTCACCATATTCACAAGGGTTTTCATCTTTGGAATGAAGCCCAACTAAAGTTGCAGCCAAAGAGAAGAATCTCGAAAATGAAAAATACGATATGAATGGATGCCCAAATGACCTCAAATGTTCTTATATTTATAGCCACCTTTTCCCTCCAAATCTAGCCAACCTCAAGGAAAAAATATTTATTTTATTTGCTTTTTTTTCCTTTTTCTCCTCCAATCTTGGCCAACCACAATAAAATATTCTTATTTTATTTTATTAATTATTTATTTATTTATTATTTTTTTTTAATTATATTTATATATTATATAATATATATATATATACTAGTGTTTAAAAACACTATTAAAATAGGGTGGATTTAGGGCAGGAAAAAGGGGACATTACAGACAGAGGACAGAACATCTCCCTGTCCCCAAAACTGTCATTCAGGGGAACATGCCTGGAACTTCTCTCCAATCTGGGGGACATTTCCAAGGACACCCCCTTCTGCAGAAACATTTTGAGAACCAGCTGCTGTCCCCAACATACCTATGACATCCCAGAGACATTAGGATATCCCATGTCCATCTCTGTACGAAAACCAGTAAAAAGTTTTATTCAGGTCCCACATTCACACCCAAAAACAGTATGCACCATGAAGGTTTTTGTGGCCTCAAAGGCCTTAATTTGGGCTTGGTGGCATAACCCCAGACCCCATGAGGGGCACCGCCTCTCAACCCTACTAGGGGCTTCTGTCCCCAAACCCCCACTCTGGTTTTCAAACCAACAAAAGAAATTGTTTTCTGCTGCAACAGATGGAAAACAACATTTTTTCTAAGTTTGAGTAATTGAATTCCATCTATACTTTTGGTTTGCCAAGATAATCCTGATTCCATGTAATGCTACCATGATAGATAGTTGAATACTCGCATTATACTTACATGTCAATAGCCAGCAAACCAAAAGTGTAAATGCAATTCAATTACAAAGGTTGGAAATGGGAAAAACACAACAATTAAACAACGCTAAAATACTCATAAAAACAAGGGAGGAAAAACCTGCAAATGTTATTTCATGCAGAATAGAGTGTGTAGAAAGAGAAACAAAGTCCAAACTTCAATTATGAGACATAAATAAAGATTAAATGTTGACAGTTACTCCCGAATTCTCATTAACTATCAATTTTTAAGTCTTTACATATGGTCATAGACTCATTACTCATGAGTCATATACAAAACAAAATTGGAGAGTACACTTAAAAGAAGCTTGGTTTGCATGAGATAATTTCTTCAGGACCCTATTATAGTCCTTGCAAATGAAGATTAGAAAACGGCACCCTATTAGATTGCATGAGACAAGAGAAACCCAAATGTGGACAATCTAGACCAATTAGCAAGAACATAATCTACTATTCTTGCCCCCAGAAAGAGGGAGGCAACTAAGGAGGAATTGAGGCATGAATCAGAGCAGCAATGATCAAGAGCAGCAACAAAACGCAGAGGAAGGAGTGACAGCAAATGAAAGAATCTCAATTACCCATCCACAATCTTGGGTTGTTCTGCAAAACTCTCTCCTAAGCATAGATCTATTAGTCTCAAAAAATGTGTTATAAAGGCTGGCAGCCTAGACAGTAATTTTATAAGGTGCAATCAAAGGATTTTTTTTGCAAAGTTTTCACCTTCCAACCCTCAGCCTCAAAAAGAGGACAGTGAGCTTGGTTCACATGTGCCTCCAACAGTTTTTCACATTGAAATGGCCTCAGTTTTTCAAATCTCCTCTGATGGAAGCACTGCCATGTTTAGATCTGATTTCTGAGGAGGAAGACTTTCAGCATTGTATGGAGCAGATTTTTGAGGATAAGGATCGATTCCTTTGGGCACTTTTAGAGGAGCAAGAATTAGAGATGACAGACTTCCTTGAGAATGAAGATGAACAAGCTTGTTTCCTAGATAGAGTGCAAGATTACCAGACCAAACTGCAGGACTTCTAGCAAGTGGAAAGGAGAAAAAACAAAAGATGAAAAACTATGGTTGAAAGCTCATGAATCAATGACAGAACACTCTCCTCACCAGAAGCAAGAGGAAGCAAACATCAAAACACTCCTGAGGTAAAATGTTTTGGCATAAGTTTGTTCTCAGTGGGGATTGGATTCAAAAGGTTTTGGGTGAAATTTTTGGGTAGTTTAAGCTGATATTTCTTTAGCTGGATTCTTAGTTTTTGGTTGGTTCTTATCGTAATATAATTTTTTTATTTTTTGAAACCCTCTGGTTTCTTCTTTGTAAAAGACTACGTCCTCTCAGCAAACTTGCTATTTTTTTGTATTTAGTACTGCAGGAGAGGGCCCTAATCCTTCACTTTACTGATAAAAGAAAAATGAGGGAATCAACAAAATTTGTTGGAATCTGAAAATAAGGAACCCATTCTCAATATAAAGGCTATACAACTTGCTCGGCTAGAGAAAATATTCCCATAGGCTGCGATAAGATCATCCCCATTCACTGTGGTTTTTTGTATGTCAAACTCTTTATTACCCAACTTGAAGACAAGCTCATCCTCTGTAAGATAGTCATTGAATATCTAACAGGTCCCAAAATAGGCACTGAAATTGCCCAAAACAATGATGTTGCACAATGAGGAAAATTGTGAGATCTTTATTCTTTTCAAGTAGAGGTCAAGATATGAGTCACCATCAATGTATATGAAGAAGGCTAGTGAAGCTTGGAACAAATTGCAATGAACATATACAAAAGAGGTGGGCCCCTTGAACTCGAAACGACATGTATCCATAAAGCCTTTCAGAACCTAGTTCATCAAAATAAATTCAATGACAGAATAAGATCAGATCTGTGTTATCTCACTTTACTTCAAAATTCACTGTTTAAATTAAATACCCTCATCTTTAAGGAAATGATCTCCATTCATGTTGATAAGCACAGTGTTAATCCAAGGATTGCTTCAAAAGAAGAGGTGGGCCCCTGGGAACTCAAAGCCACATGCATTTAGAATGCAAGTCGCAAGCTAGTTCTACAAACTAAATTCAAATTACCTATTGGAGAATAAGATCCAATCTGTATGGTCTCACCCAAAGAAGCAAATATATTTCTGAGGGATTTCTCAGCAAACCAAAAATAAAGATATTTTCAGTTTCTTGCAATAAAATTAGGAAAAAACTGGGAACCCAAAAAATGCAAAAAGATTCTCAGAAAAAAAGACAAATAACTATAAGTTAATAACCTTTTTTGTATTTAAAGCCATCCTAATTGCATATAGAGTGAGAGAGTATAAGTAGAGTGTACACCATGAATATTGAAATGCAGATTTTCTCATTATTAAATTACAAAAATACAATTTATAACACTTCATAGATTTTTAAAAACTTAAAATAGGATGTGATGTCTCGAGAGATTGCAAAGAGGAATGAGGACCACTATGCAGTGTTGCAGAGAGAGTATATAGAGATGAACTCTTGCAACAAATTGGTCAAGAGTCCAAGGAATTTCCATCATGCTCTAAATCACTCACTACAGATTTGTCTTAAACAATAGTATAAACATTAGGGTACAACATAATACATCTCGTTTTGAAATAGAAGATAAAGAAATTAAAATTGTAAATTTAAAGACGAATATGCAATTCAAATGTAAATAATTTATACAACTTTTAAAAAATTAAATTTGTTAATTATTTTAATTACTTGAAAATTTAATTATTCTAACAATAGAAAAAAATTATGTGGATTATTTATTTTAGATTTTATAACTATGCATTACTGTGTCTCCACAACTCTGACCTCGTATGCTAAGCAACCTGAGCATCAACTTTGATTTCATTTTTTCATACTCTGTAGGGTTCTGATTTTGAGGTTGATCTCTTTTGCAATTCAAATGACCACTAGACGCTACCACATTGTATCTATTTTTTATTTTATTTTAATTTTCAATTACTTATAGCATTTGGACAAGTAATTGATACTTTATTTCTACAATAGAATTCACACATTTACTATGACTAGAACTTATATGAAGAAGACATCAATTCCATCAAAAATAAAATGTCATATCATATGAAAAATCTTTATGAAATTTAGATCCAACATGGTGAACAGGAACTCTTATGTGAAGATATGCTAGTAATTATTTTCATCAAGAGAGGAATTTAAAATTGAATCTACCAATCAGAATCAACTTAGCACGATCACAGATTCACAACCATAGTAGCTGAAAACTATCTATTAAATAGACAAGATCAGATGATCTTCTCTACCAAGTTTCATTTTTGCCATAAATAGAGGAAGCTCACAAGTTTATTTAGAGTCTTCAGCATCCGTTGGAGGTCAGTCTGTTTAATTGTGTTTGTATTATTGTGGCAGTAAAAACTATTAACACAGTAACTTGCAGGTGATGACAGTCTGTTCCAGAGTAAGTCGGAGTGGAATCCTTGAATGTATACCAGAAAACACACTCAAAAAACCCTAAAAGGAGACATTTTTGGCACACAAAACAGTGCATAACGGTGAAAAAATTGCAAGACAGAGGGTTTTACAGTAAAAGCCAACAAAATCACCATATCATCAGCGAATACATTGATCAATATCTCAGTCAACAATAGATTCAAAATATTGTGAGAAATTCATTAAAATATTGGATAGCAAGCCAAGATAACGATAAATTAGATAACGATAAATTAGAGATTTTGACCATAGTTCCATGGAGTTTCTTAACAAGGGGATGCGGGGATGTGAGGACGGGTTTCAGGGACGGGGGTACCAAGGGCCTAAGTTTGGGGACGACAAGGGGACGGTGGCAGGGTGGCGGCACTAAAATACATATAGTACTTGAGAAAATAGTTATAAAAAGATCTATAAATATAAGAATTACAAATGAAATTTTGGCAAACTAGTTTTAAGCATTTGAATTTTGAAGTGAACTTTAACTTGATATCACTCCTCTTCTTGCTCTTCATCTTGCTCCTCCTCAACCCTCTTGCTCTTCATTCTCACTCTTTCACCTTACACTTGCAACTTTCACTCTCACACTCATACTATTAGCTTCTTGTTGATTTGTTTTTTGTGAATTGAAATGAGGATAGGAGGCAGTTTTATGGAGTTTGTGGGGTGTGGGTGGGACCCATAGGCCATTCAGGTTTGGCCTTGGGCACAATTTTTTTTTATTTTTTTCAAAAGATTTGGTTTTTGGTCATTTGGTTGTAGGAGATGCCTAGGCATCTTCGAGATGGTCCGGAGACAACTAAGAGTCCCCTAGACGTCTTGAGGACACCCTAACATCCTTAAAGTCCTAGCGACGTCTTGGAGATGGCAGCGCTGGTGTTGGGATGGTGGCGCTGGTTGGGGGACGTCCTCCCCAAGTCTCCGAGATGGGGACGTCTAGGAAATGTGGAGTTTTCTGTGGGAGGGGGGGAACAGGTCCCCATGGAACACTGAGATTTTCATTTATGTTGCTAAATATGGTATCAAACCAACGATTGCTTCAATAGACTCCCTTTCCATCTCTTCAAAAGTTTCTATTTAGCAGCATCTTTTTCTAAAATCAGTGTCAGTACTCTTCTGTATATCAGCCTTCCAAGAAACCTCCATTGATCAATGGCAATTATAAAAATTACCTTTCAGGTTTAGGCAAAGAGCAGTGGAAGATACAGGATGAAATCAAGAAAGATTGTTGAAATATCAAAATAAAATATTAACTAATTCAAACAATAAACATAATCAAGAACTATAACTTGCTCAAAATTCAAAATGGTGCAATATAGGCATATAGTCTGAAAAAGGCATTTCATAAATAAGTAAAAACTTGGACAAATTTTACTTCAATTAGAGAAGTCAAATCCTAATCCAAAATACAGAAGTAGTTTTTGCTAGCAAATCAAGGTTCTTTTCCTAATGGTGACAAATGTACAAGTTTTAGAAAAACAGTGTCTATGAGTAAAAGCATTTGATTCTATAAATCCATTATAGGCATATGACATCCAAGCCAAAATCATATCAGGTAGACTCAGAAGCAACTAGGAAAATCAAAGTCACAGCACATGAGCAATTTGATTCAACATTTTGTCACATAAAAACACTAAAAGAAATTGAATATTTTATAATAATTCTAACATGCAGAGCTCAATGAGTATTTGGAAATTCTTGCCAAGGCTTATCATGTTTGTGTAGCCTCATTACGTGGCCAAGTCCTAGAGTCTTATAGAAATTTGAAGCTGGATCAACTCAACAAGTTTGGCCTATTCTAAGCAACTAATGTGACCATGACCTAAGCTTGTACACAATTGTCTCTATTTACAATGACTAATTACCATCTTCACAAACTAAAAACCCTGATAATATTTATGAACTTGGTACCTATTCTCTAAAAAAGATACAAAGAAACCTCTTCACGATATTTTTAGAAGATAGAATGACAGTGTTTCTTTGGGTCATAGATGCACAGTGATAAGATCAACATAACAAACTTAATGATGGCTTCCAACATACAGATGACAGTTCAGTCAATGAATTATTTATATGTACTTGGTCCCAGAAAAAGAAATATGTGCTAAAACCAACTAATGTTGACAAACTTACAGTGATTTTTAGCAGATAGTGTATGCTCCATTCAATATAGAATTAGCTACAATTTCTTAGTCATGATTACATGGCTGACATAGAAAACTCTATTTGATTGGTTCTCAGGTTTATATTTGGTAAGCAAGTCAACAGAAGAAGAACTAACAATCACTAAAAACTAACCCTGTCAACTGCGATTTATCAATGATAAACTGATCAAAAACATAACCCCAGCAACAGGAATTTATGGTGTTTAAAAGGCCTGTGTATCTATTAAAAAGAATGGTTCCAATGAGAAAAGCCTCAAAAGCATTTCACAGTCGCTCAGTGTAATTCTGAAAAAGAGAGAAATCATACTAATGTCCACGAATGACCAAAGGAGATCAATGGGACTAGAAATTACAAAAACTTGCAATAGCAAGTAGGAGAGTTCAAAGAACTTCAAGAACTAAAAGTAATAACAATACAATAATTAAAAAAAAAAAGAACATAACTAGAGTAGGTGAACCCAAAGCAGGTGAACTCTAAAACAATCAGAAAAGATGCATATGACACAAGTAAAAATAACCTTGTGAAAAAGAGTTTCATCAAATAACACAAGAAGAAAATGAATATACACTGAAGTTGAAAACAAGGGTGGGAGATGTCCTAGTATGCATCGAAATCAAGAGCAGAAGGACCAACAGCTTCATCATCCATCATCAAAAAATAACTATTTCAGGATCTGATAACGTCCAAAGGAAAATTACCTGGGCTAAGAGGACCTAGCAGGAGAATCCTAGGAGGAAGAATGAAAGACCCTGAGAGAAATTGTTTCACAATTAAGACATCAGAGATATGAAGGATTATATGGTTTAAAAGTGATTACAAGTGCGCCCTATTAATAACATATTCTCACAATCAACCAAGCATAATACCAAGATATCACAATAAACTTTGTTGCTTATAGCAAGGAATTAACACTCATAATAATGTCATATGTTATAGAAGCCAGTTTATACTTTAGGATGTGAAATTAAGAGTAGAAGTGGAAAAACTTGAAAAATGTAAACTATTGATAATAAAACCAAGAAATAAGGCAAAGAGTTCAAATTATAGAATATTTGTATGCAGGAAATAGCAAGCAGACGCTCAATATTAAATACCATGGCAATGTAAAGGGTTCCAGTAAATACAATAAGCACTGTAATGAACCTTCTGTAAACAATGAGAACCATATATGTAGACATGCAACAGAAAACGCATGCATTTTTCTCTTAGATTGAGTGCATGATAGAGCATATGCATTATCATGTACACTCCATATCATACATTTTACTTTATAGTTAAAGGAGGTCATTCCTGCAGGAGCTCTATTGTGAACTCATAGTCTCAGCATATGTTCCCATGAAATTTGAACTGTCCAACAGAAGAAGAGTAAATTGTCTTTACCACTTATATAGGCACATGTTCACTTAAACAATTCTACGTCATCATAGACCAGCAACAATCACCTATAGTAATAGGCTAGTAAGTTTATACATTTGCCTGGAAATAACCATCAAAGAGTACTCATTACTACACACAAGAATATTATCTAAAACAGATCCCCATGTAAAGGGTATCAAGAAGCTTGAATAAGAGAAAACAATGAAAATAAATTATTATGCAGCAACAAAAATGGGCGTTGACCAATAAGAACAAAAAAAATATCAAAAAGGAAAAGATATACAGGACTGGAAAAGGTAGAAAAACATATAGTAGATAAGGAAAGAAAGAAAACAAGGTCAAACATAGAGAATCTATGAGCGTTGAGTTATTTAAAATTAATATGTTTCAGGAGGAAAAGATGACAACAGCTGGACCAGGACAGTAACTTTCAACTTGCAGAATATAGAAAATCTAGAGAAATTCAACAATTATAAGGCAATAAGTTGTGGAAGAAAGCCATAAAAATAACTAGTGATAAATGCTAGATCATGACAGTAAAACAGAGAAAACTTGAGGATAATGCAATAGTGAGATAAAAACTAGAAGCATAGGGAATACCAAATAGATTTATGTGTACTTACGTAAACCGTATGATGTGTGACAGCATAACAGTAGTTTTCAATAAACATAATTACAAGAGCTAATAGATTGTACATGAAGTGGGACTTTTTCCCCAAAGTGAAAAAGAATGATATTTTCAATGTCAACGACTCTTTGGAATTAAAAGGGAATTAAAAGTTTTTGTTATTTGACCCTTTGGTTAAAAGGGAGAAAAAAATTAAATTCATATGTAAAAACCCTTAAGTTTGTAAAGGTTATGTAATTTCTATCTAATTACCTTTGGATAAGGTTTTAGAAATAATGATGGGCTTGAAAAAGTCGCTCCAAGGATGGCGTTTCTAAACATTGCTGGTCGAGCTAGGGCGCCCGTGCCCTAGCTCGCTTCTGGTTCTTCTTGCTTGTGCGCCGTGGGGGGGAGTTTTCTGCATTCGGGGTGAGGTCTACTGTGTTTTTTTTTCCTTCTTTCCTGTCCGTCTTTGGTATGCGGGGGTGTTGTTTTGGCCAGCGCCAACTGGTTTTATCCTGTCCTTTCTCTATGCGTTTGGTGGCCGGGTGCTTTTCTGTGTGCTGCCGACAGGGGAGGGCCTCTTTGCTGGTAAGGCCCGTGTGGGGCTGTGAGTGTTGGGTGTGTGGGGGTGTCCTGTGCGCGGCCGTCCTTCGGTGTTGGCGTTTCAATCTTTTTGGGTGTTGGTTTATTTCTTTTGTTGCTTGTTACTTTGGTGTATTGAGCGTGCCTATGCGCTTACCCTTATTGGTGGAGGTTTGTGGTTGGGAATCCTTGGTGTGGGGCCTTGTGCTCTCGTGGGTTTGAGGGTTTTTTTGCTTGATTGGGTTTTCTTCTTCTTCCTATGGCGCAAGGGGAATCGTCTGGGGCAGGAACTAAGCTGGATTTCCGTTCTGCTGTCGGCTCGAAACCCTTGCTACAGGGGACTCAGATTTATGACAATAATTTATTTGCTCAGAACTTGGAGAAGAACGAGATGGGATCATCTGGGGGGCTTCGACTGCCAAAGATTAATGGATGCTTGGAGAGGTGCAAAGAGAGGCCGAATGTGGTGATCCCGATGGAGATGCTTGCGGAAGATATTGAGTATTACTCACGACACTCCTTATACTGCAAGTTTTTGGGGTTGAAAATCTCGTTGCAATTTTTGGAGGCCTGGGCTTAGCGAACTTGGTTGCCAGAAGGTGAGATGGAGATTAGGCTCCTTGCAAACAACTATTTTATGGTTACCTTCGATTGCATGGCAGACAGGATCAAGGTTTTCGAAGGAGGCCCTTATTTTTACAATCAGGTGGGTTTGTTTATCAAGCCATGGCATGTAGGCTTTGATTCGGTAGAGGAGATTCCTAGTAGAGTTCCAGTTTGGGTTAGATTACCGAGGCTTCCAGTCGAATGCTGGCGTGATGATGTTTTGCATTTGCTAGCGTCAATGCTCAGTAAGCCAATGGGCTCTTCATAGCAGACACAGTTCAGAAAGGTAATGACTTTTGCTCGGTTCTGTGTGGAAATTGATTTAAGTAAACCCTTGCCAGACTCTCTGGAAGTTTGTGCAGGATCTTATACTTGGATTCAACAGCTTGACTATGAGACTTTACCATTTAGATGTCGTTTGTGTCATGAGTATGGCCACTTACTGCGTAGATGCCCAAGGGCCAAGCCTTTGGAGGCCAATTCTTCACAACCCTCCAGTAGCCTGCCAAGGGTGGACAAGGGCAAGGGCCCTATTCAGAGTAGCGGTATTGGGGAGGAAGGATTTATTCCTGTTAGATCTCAGAACAAGAATAAGGGGCATAAAAGAAGTATGAAAGAGAGGCAAGATGAGGATACTCTTAATAGATTTGAGGTCTTGGAGGATCTTAGCGAACAGGAAGTAAATCCAGGTTTGGTTGATTTGGATCAAGGAGTTTTGGGTTTTGATCAGCCGGGGCAATTGGTTGAGCTGGGGCAGGAAAACCTTCAGGTGGTGGGCTTGGGCTCTCAGGAGGCGGAGTTAGCTGTGGGAAGCTCTGGTCAGGAGGGGATTGATCCCAAGGTCTCTCCTGATCCACGGGTGGATGGGACCGTGCACTTAGAATCCGATCTAAAGATGGAAGCTCAGAAAGATTCAGGCAGTGTTGTGGTGAAGGATAGCGAGGTTTTGTCTCATTCTGCACGACGGTCTGGCTCAGAGGTGGGAAAAAATAGTAAGCCATCTCCTCATTTGGGTATATTGCAAAAAGATCTTAAGAAAGGAGGGGCAGAGAAAGTTGCTAAATTGGGTAGGAAAAAGGACTTGGAGAAGATTAAATTGATAGGGGAAAAGCTGGTGGACTCAGGGTCAATCAAGACTCTGGATTCTCATTTCGCAAGCCCTTTGAAATGATTGTTTTATCATGGAATGTTAGGGGCTTGAACAGTGGCCCTAGACAAAAAGCTGTTCGGAATTTGATTAGATGTCAGTCTCCTGATATTCTTTTTTTGCAGGAGACCAAGCTTTCTGTGGAATGTATGATGGGTCTTCTACCCAAACTTTGGATGAGCGGGGAATGCCAGTGCATTGGTGCTCAGGGTTCGTCTGGAGGGGTGGCCTGCTTATGGAACCCTCAGAAGATTTGTCCTCAATGGTGGATGTCCTTCAAATCCTCTATTTCTATGGTGGCCTCTTGCTATGAATCTGGGGAGTTGGTTCTTTTTTCCAATATTTATGCGCCTATGGATATGCAGGCCAAGCAACTTTTGTGGTCAAATATTCGTTATGTTCGAAGTATGGATCCTTACCTCTCGTGGATTATTGGGGGTGATTTCAATGCTATCATTGAGATTGCTGAGAAACGTGGTGGTACCAGGAGATTGGAGGCTTCAGCTCTTTTGTTCCAGGACAATATTTATGCTCTGAATCTTGTTGATATCAAGCCCGGCAATGGTCAGTTTACCTGGAACAATGGAGGTCCGGGGAGAGTTGCATCGCGGAGCGTCTGGATAGATTTATGGTATCTTGTTTTTGGGTTGGTGATAGGTGGTCTTCTAGCTCGAAGATTCTGGATTGGAGAGGTTCAGACCATTGGCCTATAAAACTTATGATCCTTTCGGCTGGGCGACCTCACATGCCCTCCTTCAAATTCCAGCTTATGTGGTTGTGTGATCCTGATCTCCATGATTATGTTGCTCGGTGGTGGCGGGAGGGCAGACCATCTTTCGGTACGGCAATGTATGTCTTTTCTAAGCTTCTTCAGTTTGTTAAATATAAGCTTAAGCGTTGGAATAGACAATGTTTTGGAAATATTTTTAAGGCCAAGTCTGAGGCACAAGCTAAGCTGGATGGTGTTACGAGGGAGATTAGGGAGAATGGGGTGACTGAAGGTTTGTTGCAGGAGGAAGCCAGGGCTTTGAAAACTTTGGAGGAATGGGAATTGAGGGAGATCTTTTGGAAACAAAAAGCTCGGATTGATTGGTTGCAGGAGGGGGATAAAAATTCTGCCTTCTTCTTTAATTCTGTTAAGGCGTGGAGGCATGGTAATTCTATTCCTGTTTTGGTTACGGATAGGGGCGTGACTTTAACTTCTTATCAGAGTATTTTAGATGAAGCTGCCCATTATTTTGCTTCCTTGTTTAGAGAGGATCTGCAAGGGAGTTTACTTGAGGAAGTAAAGGTTCTCTCTTGTATCCCTCAGTTGGTGTCTAGGGAGATGATGGAGGATCTTATGGGTGAGATCACCCTTGAGGAGTTGGAGGGGACGGTATTTCAGATGAAGAAAGGAAAAGCCCCTGGCCCGGATGGTTTCCCGACGGAATTCTTCCAAGAGTTCTGGGAGATCATCAAACTTGATTTACTAGAGGTGGTCAGGGAGTCGCAGCGGAATAAGCAAATGTTAAAGGCCCTGAACTCTACTTTTCTTGCGCTTATTCCCAAGTGCGAAGGGGCGGATAGGTTGAGCCGATTTCGACCTATTGCCCTCTGCAATGTGGTGTACAAGATTATTTCAAAGCTTATTGCTAATAGGTTGAAAAAGTGGCTGCAACTGCTCATTTCGGAGGAGCAAAGTGGTCTTGTGGAGGGCAGACAAATTCTAGACGGGATTGTTATAGCTACTGAGACTATCCATTCTATGGCAAATTCTCGAGATAAGGCAATGTTTATCAAACTAGATATGGCAAAGGTATACGATAGAGTTAGATGGTCTTTTCTTCAGAAGATCTTGGCTGCTTTCGGATTTGGGGCAGATTGGATTCAATGGGTCATGAGTTGTGTCACGTCAGTTTCTTTCTCTGTCTTAACAAATGGGGAGCATTTTGAGTTGTTTGGCGCATCTCGAGGAATTAGGCAAGGTGATCCTCTCTCCCCTTATTTGTTTATTCTGCTTGTGGAGGGCTTGGGGCGCCTTCTGAGAAGACATGTGGAGCTGGGCCTTATTCAGGGATGGAGGTGGGGAGGGGATTTACCCACTCAATCCCATTTGCAGTTTGTTGATGATACTGCCTTGATGGGGGCAGCCACTATTCGGGAGGCAACAAATATCTAGAGGGTGTTGGATATGTATCTTGAAGCGTCAGGTCAATCAATTAATGACGACAAGTCTTCCATCTACTTCTTTAATACTCCTGCCCTTATCCAGAGGAGAATTGCCCAGATTCTTCGTTTTCAGATCGGGACTCTTCCGTTGTCTTACCTTGGGCTTCCTGTCGCGGTGGGAAGATTGGCAAGGGAATCGTGGCAACCTATTTTGGATAAGTTTCGATTGCGAGTTACTCATTGGACCAATCGTTGGTTATCCTTTGTTGGGCGGGTTCAGTTGCTGAAGTCCGTTGTCCAGGCCCTTCCCATTTATCGGGGCATGCTTCAAGTGGCCCCGAAGGGTTTTGTTTCTGAGTTGGACTCTTTGGCTAGACAATTTTTATGGGTGGGCAGTCTGTTGTCTTCAAAGTGGAGTCTGGTTAGATGGGATATGGTTTGTTGCCCTAAGCAGTATGGTGGGCTGGGGTTGAGGCAAGCCGCTTTGGCTGGGACGGCTTTGGCGGAAAAACTTTATTGGAGATGGTGCACAGAGAAGGATAGGATTTGGGCTAGGATCCTTTCCTACAAGTATTTGCAGGGTGCTCCTGGGGAAGATATCCCCCGTTACTCCTTGGTTGGTAAGGGATTGGCTATTTGGGCTACCCTCAAGAAGGGAGTGGCTCTCATCAAGGATGGTTTATTTTGGATCTGTAGGCGTGGGACAGAGGTTCAATTTTGGTATGATTCTTGGGATGGCCATCCTCCCATTCTCATTCAGTTCCCTGATTTGGCAGCCCTGAGTAGGGGTTTTGGTGAAGCTGGCTGGACGAGGGTTAGTGATTTTAAGGTGCTTTCTTTTCAGGGTCAGCTTGTGAGTGCTCGATGGAAAACTCTCGAGGAGTGGCCGGTAATTGGTATGGAAGAAGATTGTAGGACTTTGCATAATATTCTTTTGGGCAGACAGTGCAATCCCCTAAGGGATAGGGATATTCTTGCATGGTCACCTAATCCGAAAGGGTATTACACGGTTGCTTCGGGATATCAGAGGTTGCTTACTCAAAGGATTGAGGGGGCGGAGGTTCCTTGGTGGAAGCGGGTTTGGAATAAGTTTTCTTGGCCAAAGTGTAACTGCTTTGCCTCGATCTTGGCCCGGAACAAGTGTTTGACCTGGGACAATATCCAGAAGCGTGGGTTTCAAGGACTGTCTAAGTGTACGCTGTGTGGGAATGGTGTTGAGGACTCCTCTCATCTTTTCTTTCGGTGTCCTTTCTCCTTACAACTCTGGCACTATTGGTGGAGTGTTTGGCAGGGTCCCTGTGTTCATGCCTCCTCCCTTGTAGATTTTTGGAATAGCTTGGGCAGACCTCCCTCGATGGCCTCTTTTTTGCAGGATGCATGGCAGGCTGGGCCTATTTTCTTGTTGTGGCAGGTTTGGCTGGAAAGGAATAGGAGGATTTTCAGAGGGGAACTTTTGCAGGTTCAACAAGTGTGGTCCAGAGTTCTTGGGATGATTCAGGAGACTATTCAAGCCAAAGGGGTGGTGGAGTTGCCGCTTGAGAAGAAGGATGCAGAGTTGGTGGCCAGGTTGGGTATCCAGGGGTTATCCCCTGTTGCGTCCTGTTGCCAAAAAGGTAGGCGGGTGGGGCAGCGTGTCCAGCGGCAGGGGAGATGGCAGCCTCCCCCTGCAGGTACCTTGAAGGTTAATACTGATGGCTCTTCCAGGGGTAATCCTGGTCCTGCTAGAGTTGGCGGGGTGGGCAGGGATTCATCTGGTTCTGTGGTTTTCCTCTTTTCCATACATAAGGGGACACAGACTATCAACCTTATGGAAGGATGGGCGATTCTCCTTGCCTTGGAGAGGGCCTATGAGAGGGGGTGGCATAGGGTTATCTGTGAATCTAACTCTCAGGTTTTGATTAATTTGCACAATCAAAGGAGGACGTCGGATGTGCACTAGCAGCTGGCTGTGATGGTGCAACAGATTTTGCAGATCGGTAATCTCATGGAAAGAGTGTCTTTTGTCCATATTCCATGTGAATGGAATAGGACTGCTGACTGTTTGGCCAAGTGGGCCTCTGAGCATCTGGAGGATTGGAGGATTGACGATTGGGCGCAGATTCCTCAAGAGCTTAGTCTGGATTTGGAGAGGGTTCTTGCTGAGGACAGTGGGGGTGTTGACTGATTTGGCTTTTGGGTCTCTTGGTGTTTGTTGTTCTTTTGGGCTTGTGCCCTTTCCTTGGTTGTAATGCTGGTTTCTGAATTTCAATAAAAATTTTACCCCTCTTTTATTAAAAAAAAAGAAAAAAAAGAAGGTTTTAGAAATAATTGATTATCGGGAAAGGATATTCCAAGAGATAAAAAAGCTAATAGAACTTATTAAATTCATTGAGAAATAAAAGGGTATGATGCTTTGAAAAACACACTTTAAGATATTACATAAATCATTTATGTGAGGCTTGGAAGGCATGGAGATCCCTCAAGGAATAAGGTAGTTCGGTGGGCTATAGGCATTTGAAAGACAAACACAAAATGTGTCCAACTAGTGGTACAGAGTACCCCTGGATTGCGTTAGCAAAAATACTAAGATCTCCCTCGGGTGCAAGTAGCCATTTCCAAGGTTTTCTCAAATATGTATTTCTTGACATTCGATCTGAAATATAATATTTTTAAGTTGATGATAACAAATATAAACTTACACTATTTTAATGTTGAATTTCATATTCTAGATAACAATGTTTTTAATTAAATGCTGTTTCTAAATAAATCTAACAACTAAAAATATTACATTGTGTTTGGATATATCATTCATTTTTAAATTCAGTAATAATCTAAGTTACCGATTCGTTTTTGGATTCGGGTACGGGTACGCGAATCCGGTATGAGATTTGGTCAAAAAAAAATTTGGGGTTGGGTACGGCAATACAAAAAACATATAAAAATAAAAAATATGTACTTATTTGCAGCAGTAATTAAGTTCAGAATACACCACCATATTAATAGTCTAATAACATAGCAAAAATACATCACCACTTTCATAGTCACTAAGTCAAATATTAAAATATTGGTGATTACTCGAATGTCATGATATAAAATTATAAATTAAAGTTCAAACATAAAATGTCAAGTGTTTACAATCAGCCATTTTTGAGCATTGATCAATCTGAATCATATGGGTCATCAAACAAATGTAGCATCTGATCTGATATTGTTTCTGTGTCTGGGCAATTAAATCTGGGTTCCGTTTGTGTGTGCTATTGTATTCTGAATGTTCACTCTACAGTCCTGTGCTTAGTTCCATAACTGGTGAACTTATGTCGATTAACTGGATTAAGTAATAAGGCTAATTTTGTCGTGAGATTCAATTCAGATCTGGGTAGGCATCAGTTTCCATTGTTAGATCTTCAACATATCAGTGCTTGGTATATTTCATTCAAAGACTTGGTGGTCTGTGTAAATTCTGATTGAATATTAGCATTCTGTGTATTTTCTGATTGAACATTATTATTCTGTAGACCTGAGAATAATTGCTGGGTGCAAGTATTTTGTATGTTTGATATCTTGGAATTCTTCTGAGAAGCATTTACCAGTTTACTTAAATTTGAAAGGGGTTATGAACAATTGTTATTTGGACTGTATATGCATAAATTCGTGGAACAGACATAAGTTTATAAGTGCAGATTTGTGACTGGCTTCTTACAATAACACCAAAGATATTATAACCTAGTTGATTCCTCAAGCACATTGAAATCCTTTAATGCTCATAGTATGTGATGTGTTCATGGTTCAATTCATAGATTATTTGCAAGAATCTATTTGCTCATTATTTTTGGCAAATTATTGAGCAAATAGATTCTTAGAAGTCAACTGTTGGTCAAAAAAAAATTTAAAATGCAAAAAAGCAAACTTTTTCCGCATCCTGGGCATTTTGATGCCTGGATTCGTCGTGGATTCGTCGTGGATTCTTCATGGCGTATCCTGGTCGAATCCACAGTGGCAAATCGAATCCAAGGCGAATCCACAAAGCAAATTTCGAATCCTGCCCGAATTTGTATCGTACCGTACCCGAATTGTGAATCTGGTACGAATCGAATCGTATCCAAAGGCTACAGGTGGCGAATCGGTAACTTATTAATAATAAATAAATTTGCTGCAAATTTAAATTTTACTCTGATAATTTAAATCTCTTTGATTATATATTCCAGGAAAAGTAGTGTTACAGTACTAATGATGATCTCCACTTTTATAATTGGCCTGCCTTCTGTTTCTGGAGCTTTTGGAGTAATAATTGTTTGTTTGTTGATCTTTGAAATAATCTCCTTTTGGATACAAAGCAAGAACAAGTACCTACTAAACTGTATGTTATCAGTCTCAGCAATCAATAAACAAGTACCTACTAAACTGTATGTTATCAGCCAGCATCTAGGACAATGCCACTAAATTATTAACACATCCTAGAGTAGATATGGAATATGTTACTGTGTATCGTATCACAGCAGTGTATGTAGACTACAAGATGCTTGTTCAATGAAAAGAACAGTAGGTATTATATAGAAAATTCTTACACAAGTTCTTGAAGTTATGAAATAGCTCTAAATTAATAGATTTTCTTGTGAGATCCCTCTCTATCACTAATAATTCCATCTTTGGACAATACTAGTGTTTCAATTACTGGATCATTCAATGAATATTCTTGGTGACAGAATGACTGCGTGTTAAACAAAATCTAAAAGATGATAGTAATCAAGAATGTGTCCTTTAGTTGAACACAGGAAGGCATACATCACACCACATCCCTAAGCCATGCATTTTGCCCATGAGAAATAATTTCCACTGCCTGCCTGTAATTGATTTACTCTGTAAATCCATTCACATAATTCAGCTATACTTTGGTTTACAATGAAGGCTCGCTATAGAAATTAACTTCCTGGACTGCTTTTCAACTTCTTCTAATTCTCTGATTGCTTGTCAGATTCTTTTCTCGTTATCCTTCTTCTAAACAATTCCATCAGGATTCCTATTTGTTGTTCAGTAAATATGTTGATATATTCCCATTCCTCTCTTCAACATTTTATGTTTATCTCTTTTGAATCTTTGATGGATCTGGCAACCCATAAACCACATCCTTGTGTACTTCACACACAAGGTTGCAATTTCCACTTATATAGATCATATTATGAGTGATTACATTATTCTCTCTTAGGGCCGCCTGATAAATACAAGAAATTTAGATTGTGCAGCAAAAAGTAAAAACTAAAAAGAGAATTGATATGCATGGAGCGCATTCCCTGACTAGACATCCATCCAATCAAAACATCAAATGCATAGAATAGCACTTACTCAGGATCCACTATTGATTGTCTCTAGCTTTATTGCTAGAAATCATTCTTGAACTTCGTATAGCTGTTTGAGGAGCTTTCTGAATGAGCAACAGCCCATAACCTGCCCATGATGCCACTGTTGTTGCCCCCACCAACCAGCTGGAACACAATAGATATTGTCTTGTATCACTCATTTGAATCAACGTGGGAATTTTATAAAATTCCTTTCCAAATTTTATAGAAGAATGACTTACAAAAAGTCAAAAGAAATTCACCAGAGATAATATAAAAACTAGTGTGCAAGGGGGTCTAGATCAAGAAATCAACCTTAACCACGTCACCAAATAGAGTGAATCCTCTGTTCCTATTTCAGGTTGAAGTAGAGCTGTGCCAACTAAGGCTAGTTGCAAGACTGTGTTAACCTGCAGTTCAGTCCAGTGGTCAAATTGTTGGTACTTCAGAACCACAAAGATGGGCAAGGTATTGTCAACACATAGTACGTCTAATAAAAATGAAAAAAATCAACAAACACCCATATCAGATTGTTTTAAATGTACTTGTTCCGCTTTAACTGATTATAACAACAAACTGACTTCTACTCAAACCATTGTTTATGTGCGTCAGAAAGTAACACAAACAAACCTTACTGATAAAGAGAGGCTCGATCCTTTCCACACCACTGTTGTCAACATTAAAGAAATCTCCCCAGTCTCTCCACTGTACAATGTTGATTGACAGATTAATCATTAAATGAATATCTCTACACAAAAAATGCATTAGAATTTTAACCAGGGAACCATTCTCTAAATGATTTCCCAAAACATTATTAGAACAATGCATTCACACATGCTGCAAAAGTGCAAAATAACACAAAAAACAGTTATATTTAGTTGGAACTGGAAGGAGTTTGTGAGGGAGAACAAATCAATGAATTTCTTTCCTGCATTTTAATGCCCATCAATGACCTATAGTACCAAAAGCTTTCAAATTTGTAACTAACAAGGATTAGACATTTACTGTACAAATTATTCCTAAATGCTACTCTCATTTCACTCTAAAAATGAAATATTGCCACACTAGTTTTGCCCTTTTCATTTTATTTTCATAATATTTTCCTGAAATGGTTCATCTCACCAAATGGGTCATATTCTTGCCATCCCATTTTTGAAAGGTTCCAGATTTTCACTTTTCAAGTGCCTTTGGGCACATTGCCTTTACTTTTCAAGATGCTTACAGAACCAAACAATTTGATATGATAAAATAAATTTTTGATTGTACGCACAAAGAGGGGAGACTTGGTCTTTCAGTGAAAAAAGAAATGATCAAGCAGATAATTATCAATTTTAGAATATCATAGAATTTGAAGCCGACATACAACAAATTTAATAAGGCTTCAAATCTCAAGATCGTAACAAGTTAATTGGAGTATTGAATGATAAAGGTAACACCATTATAAATGAAGGATAAGGCTTCATATTGCCTCAACAACTATCATCAAGGATACATAACTGGAGCCCAAAACATCAAGCCACGTCTACCCTGACTAACACAAAAAACTGAGAAGGCAAAAGCAACTACTACCATTCATGTTAAACCTAGAGAATTTGTCCAAGAAAACCACGCCCATCAACGATTTCTTGAAACTATGGATGTATGATGTGCTTTTACATACCCATAAATAACACAGTACAGAGTCGGACAGACAACAGCAGTTTGATAATTTGCACTGAATGTATATATTACTCCAGAGCCATGCTGCTCCTACTTAAATTCCTACTAAACCACTACCAATGTCTGGCCCTGTAGTAAGTCACAGCATTGATTTGATTGCTCACTGCGCAGAACAAAGAGAGGAAACGGATTGGTGAATTTTTTTGGCAGCAAGCGTACAGAAATGCATGCCCCTGAACTTGTTGCATTAAAAACAGCTTATGTAGCCTAATGTGGGGACACTGAAATCCCCTTCTGATGCAGTGACAGCACAAAACTAGAAATGTGATTGTAAAAAGGCTGATGAGGGGTGTTGTCATTCACCCAAATTCAGCATTGGGTAAGCCCAAATGGGAGATGGATTGAGCACGAGAACCACAGGTCCTTGGAAGAGAAGACAGCAGCTATGCCAATACCAACCATCAAAGATTTTTTTCATGGTGATCCTCCAAATTCACTGTGGAATTTTTACATGGCAGACCTTGGATGACCTCCCAGTTCAGCATCGGAAGAGAATGCTGGTTCATCTTGATAAATGTCTCTAAGCAGATTCATTGTTGAGGCTTTAAGTTCCAAAGCAAGTAAAAATCTGCAATAGCTTATGTAATTTTGCACAAGCACCGCAGACCTTTTATTCTTGCTTCTATCAGTTGAAAGCTTCAATAATGGTTAATGTTGTGAATTGTCATGATACTAGCTCTTTCAAAATATTTGGTTATCAGAGCCAGACGTTTTGAAGGGGTACTGAAATTTTAAAAACCCTCAATTAGAGTGCCAAGGATCAATCTAATATTTTTCTCCTGCTCCCTGCAAACAAATATGTGGACTAAAACTATATGGTCTAAGTCAGCCTCCACTATCCATGTATTAACAGTTGCTGTAGGGCACTAAAGGAAGATACCATCTGGCATAAATGCTGTTCTCAAAGTTAGTACTGTTAGTTCAGATTCCAGAATTTATATAAGCATGTATACAGGTAAATTTCCTGCATTCAGAGACAAAATTTTCAGCCAGGAATTTATCCAGGTGCAGACTCTTATCCAGCTAAGACTACATATTTGATATTAGGAAAGGAATTTACAATTAGAGGACCCAAATTTAAGCGCATCAAGCATAGATAGTCCTCAAGGAGGGCCCACACATTACAATTGCCCATTGGACCACAATTGACAGATGCAGCTTAACTGTGTAGCAGACAAGAAAAGGCTACATTTTCAATTTCCTCTAAACAAAGTAGTCAATGACATTACCGAGAAGATCTAGACAATATGTATCATTTGGATTCATGTTTTTAGTCATTTGAAGCATCTTTAAAATATGTCAGGGTTCTATAATTTCATGAATATACAAAAGTTGCCCAATCAATATTAAAATTACATCAAATAACATATTGGTTTTAACTACACAAAGCTACTCTACATATAAACATAAAGGTAAAGGTAGTTCTTTAGATCACTGCCACGCAAGACACCAACTTGATGTCTACAAATCCAACCCCTTTCCAGGTTCAAACCAATGACATTTCTATGAAGTCAACACATGCATTCACCAAGGCCCACTAGGACTATACTGAGAAACCATTTCACTATCTACACTGCAAGAGTGCTCACACTTGGCTAAAAGGCATGTGATAATTTATCCAAGCTGATATATGTAATCATAATTAGGGATTAACATCAAAAACCCTTGGGTGATGCACTGGATTAATTGATTTATCTTATTGAGGCATTTAACTGATTGATATAACAAGACAGGGAACATAGGAAGTAAAGTGGATAACCCTGTCACATATGTCCAGTTCCACTAACAATCCTGTATTGATAAGTGGCTCTGAGAACAATGCATCTCTAGAGTTCTCCCTGCCAAATTTACGGCATGCTACTATGGATTGGAGAAGGAAAAGAAGGTGCATAATCATAATTCAAGTTCTTTTTATGAAGTTGCTTCCTACAGCATATAGATTGATTAGTGATAAGAGAAATCACCCTATGTTGGTTATATAATATATACTGGTAAGTTGCACACCCACGAGCGCATTAAGCTTAGCCCAACATCCAGAAGCACATTACTAATGTCACTTGACTTCATCACCTATCATGTTAAGCACACAGTTTTTAGCAGCCATGACATAATCTATTGAATTTTGCATTAGATATGCAATTTGTCTTATTTAATTATCATCCATGTTTTGTATTTCTAACAAAACACACTATCCTATCTATTTATCATGTTGATAATGGTTGTGTGAATACTTTCAAGTTTCATGTAGAAAACCAATAGTAAAGTCTGTAAATGGTTACAGTAAATAACTCATAATGTGACGACAAGAATCATATTTTTTACTCTTTCAAGCTGATACAAAGACCAAAAATATTCTCGTTGACAGCAAGCACATGGGAATATGAAACACAGTACTTACTTTCCAACCCAGGGAATGGGCTCGTTTATAAAATGCACCAACCACTAGTGAACAATCTCGCAACACAACCAATGCAACAAGAGCAGCTGCCAATGCCATGTCAATCATCAATGTTAATAACTAATTTGCAACAAAACCATATTTGATAATATACCAAACATTAGTATGACTCAGCAACATAGAAGTACTCATATCATTTAGAACACAAAACAAATTAAAATTCCAATCTCAAAACACTCAAGGCTTCAGTAACAATCTAGAAAACTTGGAAAAAATAGCAAGATTAACAAAAAACAATTCACTTGGTGGTTAGAATATAAATTGACAGCATTTTATTTGAAATAAAAGTGCTTATTTCTAAATTTAACTAGGGATTTGTCATTATGTTGCAAAGAATTAAAGAAACTCTTAAGTACTCATGGTATTTCTTTCTGTCTCAAACAAGCATCTCCATAAGTGATTAACTCAACTACATCGAATTAGATTTTTGCCTTCAACTGCTCTATCCTTCAACATCTTTCTCACCTCCCCCTCCAAAAAGGCAGAAAGCAATCACTTCAGAACTTTCTTTACTCTGAAAGATGCTTTGCAACTGAAGTATTTCATTAGTTTTCACTCTATCAGATCTTTTTCCTGAGATGTCTATCTACTAAACTTCAAACTCTCTTCAGGTTTTGCAAGCCTTGTATTTCAACTCTTGTAATATCCCTTGCTGATATAGATGTAAAAGATGAAGTTTTGCACCCAAGGAATATTGTCAAACAATTCAAATGCAAAGTCTGATCTTGCTGGTACAGAATTTCAGTTTGATTGTATGCTTGAGAAGTAATGATAAAATGTTTCAAATGCTTATGTATCAACACTACAATGATTAAACTACATTCCAAATGCAAATATGACTCTATTTGATCCTTTTCAATGCACATAAATGATTTCTATATGCAAACTAATCACCTACAGCCAAGTGACATTGTCATACAATTGGCATGCATACTAATGAGCTAAGTATGAATGATATTAAAATGCTCTATGACAACAATATATAACCAGCAACTTATATCTCCTTGACTGAAATGATTTGTTCAATACAATGCTCATACAAGGTAGCCAAGACTCTTGGCAATTACAATATTTTCCAATTTACAACAATGCTGGTAATAATATGCATCTACAGCTGCAAATATAACTACACTAAATGCAATGCTAGAAGCTGATAAAAATGAAAAGAACCTGGCCTCAAGAAGCGCCTTGGATGAAAGATGAAGTAGCAATCAACAACAAGTTCAAATGATATTCTCCAAGCCCAAATCAAATTGCTCAAGCTGCTGCCCCTATTCTTGCCTGGCAAATGTTTAGATAATTGATTGCAGCACCAAACTCCTTCCAATTTGCCCCTAAAACGATTGTCTCAACGATAGGAATTGAATGCAACAATACCCAGAATGATTGGCCTCCTCAATCGAAAGATATGAGCAAAAACATGAGACTCGCATAGGTTGATCGACCTCCATGACAGCAGATTATGAAGGTCTGAAAATGCAACTGAAACTTTACAAAATATCAACCAAAATACTCCCAAAGGGAGCACCCTTATTCTCCTCAATAAATCGATGCCAAAATGGATGTCAACAAACAATCTTCTACATACTCCAAACCAAGTTGACCTCCATGAAAGCTGAAGTAAGATGCAATAAGCTCAATGTGAAAGACTGACTGACTATCTTCCACTCACAATGCAACCCTTCGGAGGAATATTTCACCACCTCAGTTATGCTAATCAAAGGAAATTTTCCTTTCCTATGATTCAAAGATGAAATCTGCAGAAACCCTTGGCTCCACCTATTTATTCTTTTTCACCAAGAGGTCGGCCCATAATCTAGAAGCTTCCAGAAATAATATAATATTCTATTATATTTACACTTTATTATAATAATATAAAATATAACTCATAAAGTGCAAATATAAAAAATATAACACAATATGTTATCAAACAATGTGTTATCCAACACCCAAGATATCATAAGAATCATCCGATTAACTCTTGAATCCACGAAGTGAGCCAACCACCATCTAGGTAACTGCCAAGAAAACCCTTTAAACATGCTCTATTAGCCTACGAGGGCCACTGATAGGCTAATCCAACCACAAACAACATCAGGCTAGAAAAGGGGACATTACAATCTGCCCTCCCTGAAATTGCTTGTCCCCAAGCAATCTCGGCTGCAACACAACTCTCCACCACCTGGATCCCAAAGGAAGATCTGTGTAATGTCCCTGTCATCACCAAGTAGCTCTTGTAACACTAGCTCATCCAACTAAATCTGCTGAATCAACTCAATCTCACCATCAAGTGTCGCAGGAATAGAAGCCTCAAGAGGAAGCAAGTCAAAAGACTGACCATCCTTGCCTCCAATCTCTGTGCAAAGTAGGCTATCCAACAAATTATCCATCACATGCGCCCCTTAACTGTGCATCTGAAATAAGTCATGTACATGAGGATCAAATGTGAAGCTATACGCACTCCTCACTATGCACACCTTTGAAATCTCCTATGTGAGTTTTGTTTGAAATCCCGATGCACTGGAAGGATTCCAAACGCCACTATCAATGCTCATCCTAGGGCTGGAATCAAGAGTGATCAACATCCAAATCATAGAGTGGATTGTCATATGACCAAGTAGCATCAAGCTCAAACAATGGATTGAAGATCATCTCATGCTCCTCTTGAATCACCTTCTCCTTTCTCTTTCTGTTCAGCCCTCTACATAAAGAGATAGAATGCAAGCCCCCATCTATTATTCCCCTCAACACATGTTTCTTGCCATCAACCTCAAATGACATCTCCATCTTAGGTACGTTGAGGGTAAATACTCCCAAATCCTGGAGCCATTTCATGCCCAAAACTATATCCATCTCACCCATGTTGACCACATAGAAATCAGAATGTAACTCATAACTATTCAACATGAAAGTGAGATTAGTAATCTGCCTAGTGCATGTGAGGGTATATCCATCAACAACTCGAACTTTGAATCCATCAAAATCCTCGGCCTGGAGTCTGCACCTAGCTACAAAATCCCCATTAATAAAGTTATGTGTTGCACCAGTGTCAAACATAGCAATGCAACGCTGTCCATTAACTGTCCCTCTAAATCAGAATGTTGTCTCATCCTATACATTGGCAAGAAATGCCAAGGGAGCATATGCCTTCTCCTCCTAATCAACTCTTGAAGCAACCTGCTGGTCCACATCATCAGAATCGGAGTCCACAAAATATGCCCACATAAAACGATTTGCCTTGCCCTTAGGTCTCAATGGGCAATCATGATCCTTGTTATAAGGTTCCTTACACGAATAGCACAATTTCTTCTTCCTCAACTCTTCTCGTGTCTCCTCATCAATCATGGGTGTTGATTTCTTTTTCTTATCAACAAGGTGTTGAGGACTCTCATTGCTAGTAGAAGGGACCTCCTTGTGTGAACTCTTGCTTTTTGGGGCTGCAAACTCCATGCTTCTAGCTTTTTTCATGGCTTCTTGCAGTGTTGGAGGATCAAAGGCTTTCAGCCAACCCTTCAATGGTTCTATCAATCCCTCAATAAACAAATTAGTTGCAAGGACAATTTTCCAGAAGTGGTTTGCTTTCAAGAATTTTGTAACAAATCTCGTCATTTACCCATTACCATTACATTTTAAAATCTGCATTTATGTTCTTTCTATTTGTCAAGACCTGAAAATTTTGTTTTATTTTCAGGCTGCAGCTATCCTGCACTTTCACGCCCATGTGCCTCATTGTCTAAAATTACAAGTTGATGGGAAAACATGAAATGGTTGTTGACAACTCCAAACAGCAATTTAAATATCTTCCTGAGGCTGTAAGTTAAAGATTGCTGTTGTTATTTAGTTTAAAAGCAGAAACCACTGAGGGAGCGTGTAAGTGGAAAGGGAGCGCTGGCTGTTTGGGGCACCTCCATGAGGCTGCCAACATGGCCTCTAAAACAAATGACTTCCTAAAATTTTACCACATAACTTTCAATCTACCTTTCAAAACAAATTCAAGTTTGTTAAGATCTGATTTAAATGATTAAATCTGTCAGGGTGAATTAGTTTTTCAGATTGAGTTCAAGACATTATTATCTCAGTTTTTACTTTAAATTTCAGAATTTAAAATCTATCAAATTTTAGATACTCAACTTTGCCTAAATGAATGTTTTCAGTTTCAGACATTAATGTCTTTAAGCCAAATTTCAAATACTTGTGTTTCACGCATCTATATTCCTATTTGTATTAAATTAAATCTATGTAACTAAATAGATTTCTATGTTCAGTCCTACATGTTTTAATGTAGTTTTTCTTCTATTTCCTATAATGATTTTAAATTGATTTATCTTTATTTTTCCTCCACATTTATACATGACCCTTTACAATTTGATAGCAACATAAACTCATAGATAAATAAAATAAACCTTTCTATATGTTTTTTTTTAAATTCAATATATGCTCCTTTTGTAAAAAAATTCTTAAGCAATGCATGAACATTTTATGTCATGTAAATAAAAATCACACAAAAGTATTAACTCTGCTATTATTTTATTAAAAGAACATTGCATTCAATAAAATAAACCAATACATATTCTTGTGCATAGAGGTAAGCTTTTATTTTCTTTTCCATTGAATGAATACAAAGTTTCATACTTGAATACACCTACTCAACATGTTATTACATCCATAGACCTACTTTCTTTGATACAAATAAGACATCATGTAAAAAAGAAAAATTTCTTTTCCAAATGCATACATAATATTTATCTTGCATTTTGGAATACTTTTTAACAACACTACTTTGCAAATTGTTGAAAGATGGATACATTAATACTTCACAAAATTTCCTACTACATTTGGATACACAAAACACAAAATGAGGAATAAATAAGTGCTCGAATCAAAACACTCATTTTCAAGGACTTAGACAACTCCAAAACCATCTTCAAACTCCATCCAAAACCTGAAAATGCACAAAAATAGGGAAGACCACAATATGCCAATGGGCTCTCCACCCATCCGTAGGGTTGTGAGACAACCCACCCCCGAGCATGGGGAAGCACTTAGCCGCAAGAACAAACTTCTCACAAGGATGACACAATCCTCACATGTACAACAATTTTCACTCAAGTCATTCACATAAAAAGAAAATACAACACATTTCTACCACATTGGGGTAAACCACTTAGGGGGAGTAGGGGCTCAACCAAACATGGGGAAACAAAATATAACATCATAATCATAACTTCTCAATATAACTCCACATGATCTCCATACCAACTGTTGACGTAACAACTAGCACCTCTGGAGTAAGAGTTGGTACGGACAGCTATGCACACTACGCAATGAGTGCTCTTCAAATTAGGAGGGGAAGCTCCCTCGTTGTGCTTTAACAAAAATGCTTGGAAAGGGAAAAGTAATCTAAACTATCTCCTGTCTTTTTGTCTCAGCTGTAGAGGTACAAGGCTTTCAAGAAAACTCTATACATTGCAGCTAAGTATTTTTTGGTTTCGCAGATCACTAACTACAACTAGGCTAATTACCTAAAATCTATCCAGTTTCCTCAAGAAAACAGAGCATGAGGAAATGGAGCAAGGATTACTATCTGACGATAAACAAGTATAGATTCTCAACTTGAAGGCAAGGTGGCACATCTATCAGCTCAATCTAAACAAGTTTATTATTCACAAAACACCATATGATAAACAAGAACAGATTCTCAACTTGAAGGCAAGGTGGCACATCTATCAGCTCAATCTGGACAAGTTTATTGAACACAAAACAGATTCGATCTAACTAAGGAAAGAATTCACCATTATAATTATATGAAACCCTATGTGGCATAACAATTCATCATAATAGTAAAAACGCATGAACAGATACAGAACGAGCAATATTGAAGGCAAGGTAGGCACAGCATAGATTTCTCTCTCGTGCAAAAGTTATTTACAAATGAGCAAAAGCTCTTATTTATATACATCAAAGGTGTAGGGAACCCTAAAATCACCTTGAGTCAACTACAGTCTTGCAATGCATGCAAGATTTATTGCTAAACCCTAATAAAGCAAACTATACAGTTAACTGAAAACTACCATCAGTTAACCAGTACATCTAACCTAAATGGACAATGTGCAAGCATGCACATCCTTATTTAAAGCAAAGTTAACTGGACACTACCTTCAGTTAACTGAAAACCCTAACCCTAATTCCTGTGAAGATAATTCCAAGGAAGAGATAAGCACGTATGAAGTCAACAAGTGAACTCAAGACTGAAAGTCGAGTTAACTGTTGCTCTTGACTCTAACCTCGAAACTAACTGCATATTCTAACTGACTGATCACTAGCCGCTATCTCGAGCAACTCAAACAATCTTGGAAATATCCACTGGCATTTCATTGACTAGTAACTCTGGCGGCTCTGTAACTGAAGTGATGACCACTGTTTCTTTTGCAGCTTGACGCTTCTTATGTTTTTCTCAATGGAGAAGTGTTGCATGACAAAACTGCGGAGTTTGACCACGAACACTCTGGTTGTGAGAAATACACAAGAACGCGGAATTCCAACGGTGTCCAACCTGCGTCTACGCTTGTCAAATTGTCTAAATCAACCCCCGGATGCACTTGATCTTCATTGTCAGCTGCTCTGATGAAAACATAAATTAAGACCGATTTGGTCTTGAATTCAGTCTAGTTGAACCGCCTTCTGAAAACTTGCCCGTTGACTGTGAACGGCTATGTTCTGACAACTTTCTCCGAAAGCTAAAATGGCTCCTGCTAAAAATAACTGTCGGAGGATAATTTTCACCAAAAATTCTGAGACGTGGGTTTTGTCCGGAAAATGATTCTAAGACAACCCACAACGTCAGAATTGTGAAAACACGTCCTTTAGCTTGACATGCAAAGATTCTTCAGTCGAGAATTGCAGGGTTTTTAGAGCTTTCCGGGGCAATTTTTCTTGAGAAAATCAGAAACATGGGTTTTGTGCACAACGGAATTCTGAACAAACCTAGATGATGCGATTTTCAAAAAGATGTGATTTTATCCCACATGCAAAGAAATCTTCGGAAAAAAAGCATAGAGCTTCAGAATGAAGGCTGCGGGGCAATTTTCTCGAAAAAATCTAAGACATGGGTTTTGCTGCTGATGCTGAAAAATGCGAACCCAGATGGTCAAATTCTGAATATTTTGCCGTTTTCTTTGACATGCGAAGAAAGTACCTAAGATGAGAAATAGAAGAAATAAGACAGAAGAAAGAAGGTTTTATTTGCTCAGCTTCTGTAGAATTCGCCTATCTTTGTTTTGGAATTCGATGAAACCTGCACGCAAACTGAAAAACAAAGTCTGGAATATTCTTCCTTTGAACAAACTGAATCCGTTGCTATGAAGAACGTTGAATTCTGACACCTGTAGCACCTTTAAATTGCTGCTTGCTCAAGAAGAATGTATTTCTCTAAAAGCTTGTGATGAGGAATAATGGACGCCTAAACTTGAATAAATAGAGTTTCATCACTAAAATTCGTAAGAAATGCATGCAACCTTGAAAATTGCGCTTGGCTTGTGATTGGACCTCAATATAGTTAACTGAAGACTAAAATGAGCTAAATAAAGCACCATGCTTTAGAACTAAAGTTACCTTATTAAGACTTCAGTTGCAAAATTCACTTAAAGCATCATGCGAATTAAGCTTCAGTTGACAACTCCATATTAAGGTCGCCATACTTCACAACTCAAAATTCATGCTTTAAATCTTTAGTTAAAAATCTTAACTAAAGCGTCCATTTTGAAGACTGAAGTTAAAATATATAATGAAGTGTCAACTTCACAAAATCTTCACAAAACTTCAACTAATGCGCCATGCATTCAAACTCAAGTTGATTTTCAAACATGCACTTCAGATAAGTGGACATGCAAACAAGTTAACTCAACATGCAAAGTCAGTTAACTGGACATGCAAACTAGTTAACTCGACATGCAAACTGAAAGAACACTCAACATGCCAAAATGTTAACTGGAGATGACAACCCATAAATTGTTCAGTCGAACTGAAGTCAGAACTCAAGTTAGGGCGCACCAATCAACTTCTTTCGAAAAATCAACTTTGACCTTTCTAGGCGTTTTCCAGACTTAGCCAATTTTGATGAAAATTTGGATTTGAATCTCTTTCGGGACCTCTGTTCATCCCCTAACACTGGCTGACTGACTCCACCAATTGGCTGGCTGATAGGTGCATCGCAGAGCAGGACAAAAACTGATCAAAAGATACCTTGAGACTGAACATCATAAAACTAAGATCTGAAGGGTCAAAAATCCAAGCGCCCTTTTCAAAAACTGCTCTTTTTCTCAGACTTCGTCAAATTTACTCATCTCCATCTCGTACGAAGGGAAAAACAAATCCTTCATAACTTCTGATTGACCAAGTTTCAGGACTGGATCACAGGCTCACTGCAGAGCTGACCTCATTCTACATGACAGCTGCAAAGGCACATTTTTCCAGAAAACATCATCTGAGGGGTGAAAATCAAGGGCGCCTTTTTGAAAAGTTGCTCTTTTTCCTCCAAACTTGGCCATTTCTGGAACTGACCAAAATAACACTAAAACTCCGACTGCAAGCTGCTAAGTCATTTTCTGATCTGACGGAGACAGGCAACGGGGAGCTGAACGTAACACGGAGAAGTTGAATATCTAAGAACATCAAAAAGAAGGCATTAAAGGCTTCAAAAGCTCAGGCGCCTTTCTGAAAAAGTGCTCTTTTGCTTTTTCCTTGATATTTTGACCAAGATTTGACCCTATGTTTGACCTCTGGCTCAGGCATTTTGGCAACTCAGATTCATCCACTGACGGATGCGTCGCAAAGCCTGAACAAATGTGAGACAAACATCTCGGGTGGCATTTAGTCAAAAACCTTCATTTGACACCTCAAAAAGATGGGCGCCTTTCTCAAAAGCTGCTCTTTTCTCCAGTGTTAGCCAATTTTGTCGTTCTTCTTGTTTTGCACTATATCTTCCGTAACTTGCACGAAACAGGTCCGTTTGATAAGCTTAATAGCCCGTTGCGAAGCTAGCGTGATACCAAACAAATGTCTGCTGGAGGTGACAAACCCTAAAAACAGGATCTGAGCCCCTAAAAGATAGGGCGCCTTTTTGAAAATGTGCTCTCCTCTCCAGAGATAGAAAATTTTGATGATTTTCCTTCAGATTTTCACTTTTCTTGAATTTCTTCAGTAACAAACTAACATGAAACTGACACAAACTCCATATTTAAAAAGTCCAAAAATGACCTAACATCACTTTAACAAGATTAAGACTCAATTAAGCAAAATGCCTTAGTGAAGCAAAAAAATTGGTTTGGGTACAACACCAACACTACTCCAAAGCCACAAAATCACATCCCACTCCCACCCCTTATTCCTCCCAACAATGTATATCTATAAAATATAAGGGGATACTCATAACCCATAGATGCAAGGGTACTCATACCCCCAGAAATGGCCATTATCTGAATAGGATACTCATCCCAAAATGAAAGCTCCAATGTGAGGGAGCTACTCCCACTCAAACCCCTGTATGTGGAGGATCAAGGCTCCTCTATACAAGAGGGGGTCACCTCCCCTACAAAGAACACACAACACAACAACACAACACAACAAAAGACACCATAAAATACAACACATTCAACCCTTTCAATCCAATCTTCCACCAACAAACTCTACATACAAATATTCTTGCAAAGAGTCAAGAGAAAGAAATATCTCAATATGCTATAATCCCAACAATGGTAGACTCTTCCTCCCCCAAAGATCTCTTCCTCTTCTCCTCCCAAGAATTCCCAACAACAAAATCCAAAAAAAACATAAGGCAAAATAAGCAAGGTAACCCCCTCTCCACTCCATGAAAGGAGAGTTTTAAAAGGGAAGGGATAAGTAACTTCCTCCCAAAACTACCTCAACCACCCAACCACCTCCCCATTTTCGCCACTTTTGAAAGTGGGATATTAAGGAGGGCCTAAACACTTTTTATAAAGCCACAAATGGTAAAAATAACCTTCTAATCGCTATACCTTAGACCTAGGCTATTTTTCAACATATAACACATCCTAAACCCATTTAAATCACTTAAAAAAATCCATTTTAAAACGCAAGATAAAAATTTGCACAAGATACAACAAAAATTCAACTCCACATTATCACATAACATGAAAATCACAATTTTTACATGGCGAATGGACCTTAGGACTAGGTCCAAGACATCAAGTGGCTAAGTTGTCCTTGTCAACCATTGGCATCAAAATCTACCTGTACACTTAACACATAGTGTTAGTACCATATCCAAGTCATATAACCGAATCATATCAATTTATGTAAAATAACAAATTAAATAATCATATAACATACAAAATTCTACTCACATATTAATAATAAAAATGATCACATAATCCCCCTTCTGTTTCCGAGGAGGATGGCTCTGATTCAGAGGGTACATGGTGGAGAATTTTGATACTTTTGAACATAATTTTTTTCTTGCTCCCTCACGGTCTCTTGGGATTGGTCAAAGGGATTGCGGCAAAACCAAACCTGATTGCGGGACTAGGAAAAAGGAAGGACGAAAATCAGATGTAGAGAAACTCCGTATCAAAGGTTTGGATGTTGTGGAGGGGTCTCAGTGGACTATGGAGGCTCTTCTTTAATGGCATGCCAAAAAAGCCTAGTTCACCTTGGTTCTAAGCTTGATGCCTCGCGTATTTTGTAATTGGCGTCTCTTTCGCCTCTTTAGGGGTCTGTGTATCTTGTTCTCTCCTTAGTTCCTCTCAGACTTTTCTTCCTCTGCGATGAATCCCCTAGTTCGATATTCTTCTCTTTCTTGGCCTGGTTGGCCTACTGTATCTTATTTTCTATGATTTAATAAAAAGACTTTACTTACGAATCAAAAAAAAAATGATCACATAAATAACCATCATATGAAATCTATTATCCAAATAATATCCAAAATATGCACTAGTCTAATCATCAATAATGAAATCTAATATCATATCAAATACCATCCACAATAAATAAATATGCATCATCAAAAATACTAAGTCTCATAATCATCCAAAATGTATCCAGAGTCACCAAAAGATCACATCAGAGGATATCATATAAAACTAAATAATCAATCATAAACTATATCATCCATTAGTAAGCCAACTACCAGTCACCAACAACCCTTATAACTTAATACATTTCATATACATAACACCACTACTAGCGATTAGATAATTATTCACTCATCATGACTAAACATCTCATTCAACTCATACTTGCATAGTCAATCAAAGGTACTTATCTTGTTATCACAAAGAAATTGTGATATCCATTAGATAAAATTATTCAGTTACCTATAATAGTCAAGCATACAAACTTCATTGATGTATAGGAATAATCATCAAAGAAATTTTGACGTAATAGGATCACGGACAAGAGGGGTCACACATTCTCCCCCCCTAAGATTGGACTTCCTCTTGGAAGTCCCCAAAAGTGAGGGTAAACATGATCACTTAAAACACTTCTTCAATTATCCCCTCCATTTATCAACAAGATTATTATTAAGGCATACTTAAAGTCACATAATACCCTCAACTTTAACCTCATTAAGGATTTAGAAAAATTCACACTCAAACCATACACATTTCAGACAATCTTTATAATAAGTATGAAAATAATTAAAATTTCTTTTACATGGTATTCCAAAATATTAAAATAAGCTTATAATTAACTATCGATGCACTCTAAAAGATTATTTATCCACATTATACCAAAAAAATGCTACAAATGTCCGATCCACATTAATGTTATTCATATAGATGTCTGAAACAAATTCACTTCAATCATCTTTAATTAGTTAATCATTCCTCAATAAAATATCCGTCATATTTACATCTCAAGCAAACACTCATTTCTTTTTTATTATGATAATCCCTATAGTTAAAACACAAGTATTTCACATCACAACAATTTGGTTTACTACACACAAGCTGGCAACACAACACTGACATCCCCACGGTTCGTGGAAAGGGATTTATGAGGAGTAATGGTGCCAAAACCCATTGAATTCCATAACACTGTGATCTTAAGTATCTACAAATTCTTTATGCCATCACTAAGCAATTGTAGTAAAACAATATTAGGAAAGATGGTCACAAGGCCCCTTTCTCAAGACCCTTCCATACATTTCCTAGTACTTCCCCTTGTTTGTGTAAGGAGGTTAGCCTCCAAGAAGGAAGATACACAAGAGCTAGGGAAGAATGGATTACGAGCATCCTATACCAGTCCTATTAGCATCCCCATCTTCACAATATAAATTCCTCAGTGCATCTGAAACCCCATACAACCTACTAAGGATCCCTCTCGGATATAGCAGTTTACATCTTTCACATTACAACACATAAGCCAGTAGTAGAAATTAAAGAAGCCTCAAAACTGAAAAGATAAAAGTAAAATGTCAAAATCACAATAAAACTTGTAAAAGAGAATTAAGGGAAACCCAAAGTAACCAAATATGTATTTCAATTCCAATTAGAACCATCCAGTCCAAATTAAGTCCTTGAGGCAAAAGGACTATTGCAAGATTAAATACAAATCAAATAACTCAAGATGCAACACTATTGGCATCAATCTTAGAAAACTTCAGTCAAAAAGTAAACAATGATACACCTTTTCACGAAAAATTACACATCACCTGCACTATGTGACTTCTCTAAGCCACTCAAAGGGTGGAGGGGAATGGTGGTCTCAAACCATAAACTATCCACATAATGACCAAGCATGGTCCCACACAACCCAGGACATGCAAATCAATCAGCCATAAAATTTGAAGTATCCCACATAGATGTTTAACTATGTTTTACAACATAAATCCCCCTTGACTGAGAATGTTCTTTCAAAAAAAACTTATCACAACACTGTTAAGTGTTAACCCTGTCGTCCAAATGTCAATTGGTGGAAGCTACACAGATGGTGAAGGCAGAAAGAGAACATGAAATGGTAGCAAATCACCACTTGAAGTTGCGCAAAGAGGATGTCCATAGGCTTCGGCAACTCCAATCCCCGACATCCACCCCTAAATTGTCTGTACATCTAAGGACGTCTTCTCACCCACCTTCTCAGTATTGTAGTTTGGTTTGTTCAGCTCCTAATTTTGTTTGTTGTCGTCTGGAATTTTTTTTCTTTCTTTTTCTTTTCTCTTTTTTTTATTTTTTATTTTTTGGGAGGGGGGGGTGTGGGGGAGGTGGTGCTGATGTAGTTGTCAATAAATAAATAAATAAGTTAATATTGGAATAGTCCCCAACTATTGGTTGTCAGTGGGTAGTTATCGATGGTTAGCGTTCTCAACCAATGTCGTCTTGCTATGTATTACCTTATTGTACTCATATTCAGGGACCGCATGCATATGTATCCTGTAACTATTGCATATATTATGAATGAATGAATACACGACATATCTTCTGAGCATTGTTATGAGTAATTGATATATTTTGTTATTTGGTGTTATGTATTTCCGTTTACTCTCTGTTAATCATTCAAGTAGAATTACCCAGTAAACAAGTATTTCATGAAACAGAATAAAGTCCGTTTGGGTGCATTCTGTAGAATTTTTCTAAAAATTAATTTGAGGTGAATATCCCAGACTAGTGCACTTAAAGCCACTTTATCTGAGTAAATTATGAAGCAGAAACAAGTCAAGAACAAGAAAGGCATCCTTGAGCTGGAAAAATATAACTTACAAGGTAAGAGATTATTCTTAATCATTGCCAGTGCAACACACATAATAAGAACCTGTGTATGCAAAAAAACACATAAATGTTATGCTGAAACTGACAAGCAAATACAAGTTAAAAAAATCAAACATGGGAACATCACTGCATAGATCTTCTAGTTAACGCTCATCAGCCAAACCAAGAAAATTACTCACCTTGTCAGCCAGAGGATCGAGATATGAACCTAACACACTGTTTATCTTCATTTTTCGAGCAACATATCCATCAAGCTGAAGGATAAAGCAAAGATTAGGTGTAACCTAGTATTTTGAATCTTCAGAATAATAACTGTCTAATCATCTGACATAAGAAGGAATTGAAGATGCTATAATAAATAGTTGTTAAACAACTATGGTGCAAAAAGTTGTGATCCTAATGTTCCTCCTCACCCAGTCACTGGCTCCAGCAATCACCAATCCCACAAAAGCTGGACAATATAAATCATTTAGAATCATCCTGCAGTATAATAGAAGAATCTCTTATTTCCCCTTATCAAAATGAAAAAATCATGATGGACTAAATTCAAATTTAAAATTGCAATCAAGGTTGAAAATCTCACTCCAAATCAGTATTACCAGTCTCACCAGAAAATTGGTGAGCCTATTGAGTTCCAGGTTGGGCAAGCATAAACGAGACCTAGCCACCCAGAAGCTAAAAACAGACTTACTGGTACATCTCACCCTTCATGAAAATGCCCAAATTAAATGGCATAATAGTTAAAAAGATCCTAAACCCTTACATTAGCATTCCATGGAAGTACTGATTTCCTTCTTAATAGTATATGAATGAAGAACAATTCAGCAAACTGACAACATGGGATACAGGACCAGGAGGTTGCTTAGCTGTCGAAATTGGAAATATATAGAATACTAAGCGGTCATGCTTCAAAACAAAAAATAATAATTTACATTAAGATCATTAGTTGACTGTGATATCACTGTCACAGCAAAATGAAAATGGATATTGCTACCTTTGAAAACTGAAGTATCTTCTGTAAACCAATAAGTGAAGAGTTGCTATCATGTCCTTTGTGTAACATGATAAATATAATCAATAATGCAGAAAGAATAGACTATTTGCTAAAATTTCAACACCAATTGCAAGGGGGTATTAACATACGGCAATAACTTTCCAAATCAGGAGTGGAGAATCATGATTCTGAGCACAAGTCTCACCATACATCTCAATAATGTATTTACATCTTTTGCCACCACTTATCAAGGAAGATTCAAGCAGAGTAAACTAAGTCAAGAGTTTCATTATGTAGCTTGCTAAACTGTTTTTGGTGGATTTCTTTAATGATCTCATCCATTTGCCAGCCAATTAAAGTGGCCATGGATCTCATAATCCCTGACTTTTGTGCACCAAAAACACATATGAGTATTTACACATTTTTTAAAAATTGTTTCCTTCAGCTCTAATATGCTTTTGTACTCGTTTGTTTGATGTATGCTTGTGTATGTGAGCAACGTAGCGTGTAATTGATTGCTTTTTTATGTCTTTAAAGGTGATTTAGAATAGAGTGCATAGAAAAACATGCTTCCTTTATAAACATCTATATATTATGTTTTTATGGTATTCCCAAATCTATGCCGGATTTGTTTTGCTGAGTCTGCCAAGTCAAATATCAGCCTGCCAAGTCCAACTCTGATAACCATGCCCCAAATTAACTGCCCAACTAGGATCACTGTTGATCTAATACAAGTTATCTGAGTTCAATCTAAATATCACACCATTGCAAAATTGATAGAAATTGAGGTCTCAAGGAGCTATACTACAGATCCATAATTATGTGAAGGAGATCATTTGCTTCTTTACTATATGAATCTAAAAACGTTCCCAAGAATGAATAAACTGAAAAACATGAAAGGGACAATATGCTTTCAAAAAGTAATAAAGCCAATAGCTTAAATTCCATTGAAAGATCATGTCAAATTAAAATAGCATATTTTATAGCTCTTGGAATATTTTATTTTTCTTAAGATATAATTTAATATTGGCCATTCACATCAGTGAATGTATCAGGCATGAATGCAGAACCGAACACAGTTATATTTAGAAAATTGATGCTCAACAGACAAAAGGGTAAATGGCAACATTACTCTATAACAGTTACTACAAAGAAGATTACTAAAATTCCAAAATTAGCAGTACAGATAGATATAGAGTCAATTTATCAAAGTCGCATTTGGAAGTTAGCTATTGGGTAAAGATTATTTAATATTACAATTGGAAACAAATAACAGTGCTGTTGAAGAACAGTAAATGAAAGTGGAACAATGCTGTTCAGTATAGCAGTCTGAATTATCATTAACTGCATTATTCAAGATGAATTGTGGCCCTAAGGGCTTTACTAATCCTGTAGCACAGGCAGAGAAAACTTTCAAAGCTTACCTAGACCAATTATTTTTCCTATAGGCCTTCATAAAATAAAAAACTAAAATGAATCAACCATTTTAAGGTTATTCTCCATATAGTTCAGATGCAATCTGGTACAGTTACATCAAATTCATGCCTTCAGGTTTTCCCTCTGAGACAAGTCATTTCAATGTTCAGTCCTATAGTGCTGAAACAACAAATGTAAAGCATATAATGCACAACAGATATAGATGTCAATTAGAGATAATGAGTCCCTTTACGGATTCCATCAGGTCCTGAATCAATAGATATGAACTTTATAAGCATTGTAGGTTCAAGAGGAAGACAGATTATGTTAGACAGAAAAATCATGGCTGATTTTGCTGGAAACAATATATTGGTCTGGACGCCAACAACATTCTGTATTTTCTATAGTCTTCTGGAATTCTTAAGAAGGCACTGGTGAAGCATCCCATCAGTCATGAAGTGCATAAAGCATCATTAATTGACCAATTCCTTGGTTGAGGGAAACCCTCAGTTGGCATGGCACACAAAGCATCATCCCACCATTGATCAATAAACTGCATAGAGCATCATTACTCGACCTATTTCTTGGTCGAGAAATTCTAGTATTTGTGATGTATAACCACTAATTTCAGTAGTGTTACAAATTGGCACGCAAAGCACTATTTTCTTTAAATGTGTGATATGATAGTGTAAGAGTCAAACATTATATGTTTTTGAAATAAGCAAATCCTGTGATTATTTTAGGGCTTTCCCTTCTCTGTGGACATGCTTATGCATTCTCATGTATACTTGGGGATAAGCTCTGTTATATTTTATCTATTTTAGGAATTAATATGGCCCCTGAAACAAAAAGAAGCTAATCATAAGAACCACTACTTCCTTGGAGAAAAGCCAATCTCAAAAATAAATATCCTAAGCCTGCTTTTGGGGATGTAATATCCCCAATGGGATCTGCCCTACATCTCTGATTTCCAACTTCTGAATTCTGCCCTAATTTTCTGAATTTTTGTTTTCTGCTCAAACCCTAGATTCTGATCTGATTTTCTGATTGCAATCAAACAAGGACAGCGAACACAAAAGCAACCAAAGGCTCCAATAACAAAGCACTTATGAATCCTTATGATTGTATTTCCAAACATGAAACTTATCCAACCAAAATATCATCGAATTGCAAGTATAAACATGAAACAAAATCTGATTTTTTTTGAGTTGAACAACTACTGCAATAAATCAGAATTCTGAAATATGCAAGTTATATTCAAACAATAGGCCAATCATGCCCAATAATACATCAGATCTCTGCTGTTACAAATCAGAGTTCAGACTTTAAATTAGGCTTGTATACCAAAAATCAATAGCAAATGACCCAAGAAATTGAAAGAAATGATCTCCCAAGGGCAGTGCTCCAATTAGGGCATGAAATCCTATGACTTCCACTCTTCAACAAGAAGGAGATATGCTCCAAATCTGACGCTCAAGTCTGCAATAAGTCTGCTAGGGTTTTTCTGCTCCAAAATGACAATAATCAATGCCCAACAGCCCTCCGAACAACTTGAAATGATGGTACTCAAAATGTAGGGCAAAACCCTAAGCAATGATGAAAATAAGCACCAAAAATCACTCCACAAACAATGGTGAATTAGGTCTGACCTGCTGCTGCTACAAATCTGAAGATGTTATCAAACCCTAACTCCCATCAAACACCAAAATCACCCTCCAAAAGCAAGGCACTCCTTCTCTAGGTAGTGGCACTCAAACCTAGGGTGAAATCCTAGCCAATATGCAACAAATCTTGCCAAATGATGTCTTCTTCAAATTTGATCTGCAAATCTAATTTGGAATTCTGCTCTTCTCCTTCGCCAAATAGCAATGAAGCACAAGTAGACCTCTGTTATGAAGTCTTCCCAAGATGAGATTGGGTTTTCATCCAACTCACCCCTTTATTCTCAAGGGTTTTCATCCTTGGAATAAGCTGCTCAAAAGTGCAGTCCAAAGTAACAGAAATAACAATTACAATATGATTTGAAATGCCTCCAAAGAACTTGTATTTATACATATTTCCCCCCTCCTCTATGCTGGCTGACCTAGGAAAAAATGCTATTAATTTCTCACTTTTTCCCCATCTCAATGCCGACCCCTTAAGTCTTATTGGCGCCCCACTAACTTTGGCCGACCAAGTCTTAAATTTTCTTACCTTCAAGAAGGCCAACTCACCACTTGCTTTCATTTTGGCCGACCTAGGAAAAAATATAAAATGTTTATTGTTTTTCTTCACAAGGCCAACTTGCTTTTCTTTAACTTGGGCAGACCTAGGAAAAGGTATTAATGTTTTATTAGTTATTTTTTCCCATTGGAGCCTAATTTCAAATTGAAGATTTGAAATCATTCCTTACATTACCCACAAGGCGAACAACCAAAGATAGGAATTGATATCAACTTCACCAAATAGCCCTTCAAAGATTAATTTCCACGCTCCACTCATCTCCAAGATGGTCACTCCGAAAAGAGGGGACATTACAGGGGAAGCTTCAAAGCCCAATTGTTGAGTAAAACATATTTTGATGTTCAAACTAGATCATTAAATTATTTGGAAGAACCAATTGAATTGGACCTATTGAACCTGAATCAAACTTTTCAGTGTTACCCAAGAGAAATTGGATTTCAACATGTTGGGATTCTCTGTCATCAACATATATGGATCTCCAACCCTCCTATGTGAACGGATTTTGGAAATGAACCTTATAAACCAGATAAGCCAGGTATCTCTTTTTTCAAAAAATATTTTTTGTTTGTGTACAAAGAAGCTGCCTCTTCTAATTCTAACAGTAGATCCCAATGCTTGGATGGAATTTACTTAGTTCCAATAACAATGTGCTTATGCTCCTTTCATTTGAAATTTGAAAAGACCAAATATTTGATTAATTTGAGAGAAAATTGCAAACTCGTTACAAATATTCAGAAACTTCTAGAAATTCACTAACCTTTTGTCATAGAATTTGCGTTTAGATTGTCATAGAACATGTTTTACCTGAAACAGATTCAGCTAATTCTATTTTTATGTCACTCATATAATAGTAATGACTTAATGAGGCTTGCAAAGAAAGGTTGTCCTAGAACACTACCGTCAAGCCTAGAAAACAATGAGGCATATGGAAGTTGGAAGGAAAGGAATTGAATAGAATGCCTCAGCCCTACACAGACACTACAATGGATCCATTAATCCAAAACTATATTTCTGGTTCTGAATCCAACATAAAAAGATCAAGAAAAGGCCCTAAAAGAAACTCATCATACAGCCCAAAAGTTAAAAAGCATCTCTATCAAAATGGCTTTTGCAAATATCATTACTTCAGTGGTGTCTGGCATGATAATAATGCTACTGATGATGTCAACAAAATATATGATTAAATGAATCAATGGTGAAACTCTAGCCTCCAGTCAAAGGCAAGATAAACTTATCCTTCTTCCCAAAAGGGGTGGGTCTGACCATGATAGAGTATACTGTGGTGAAATGAAATGTAACCTGCCTATCAAGCTTTTTGCAAAGCTCAACATAAATTGGGCATCTAGAGAAAACCTTAGCCATCTAGTAATAGTAATCATTAGAAATGATAATAGCTCTAGAATTCCATTCTTTTTTATTAAATGGATGGAAATCTCTCTTATCGAGCTTTTAGTATGTCCTTAATTTACAGAATATATTGAGATGTATGTTTGCATATAGGTTCTCTAAAGTAACCCACCACACACATTACTAATGGCATGAGTATTTATAAGAAGGCTATGCCTATCCATTTCATAAAGCATTGTAACACAAATTTTTATCTTATTATTATGTACATTGTGATTTGGGAACCCTTAAGTAATTCAATCCAATAATTTGTGTTGTTGTTCAGTCTTTGAGTGTTTGTCTATAATTAATTTCTGTTAATAATGGAATATAGCACATAAACACTAATATGTTACTGGAACCATAAGGTTTTTGTTTTTAATCTGCAGATTTGGTCCTATGTAACCAAATTATGTGGCAAAGAGATGATCAACAAACAAGGAATGTTTGATCATGTTTGACTCTTCCATAGGGGTTAAATTCTTAAGGGGATATCATAATTCAGCATATTAGTGGTTTGAAAGGACTTTTTAGTGGTAGATCTGCAGATCTTATGTTAACCAGACTCATGGAGAGTTTGTTTGAAGAGAAAAGTAGGCTTTTATTTGTTTGGCACAAGTTTTTTTCTTTTCTTTTTGGTTTAGGGTAAAAAGGAGGTTTTGAAAGGGGCCCCTCCCTTATAGAGCAAAACAGCACTACAACAGCAAAGCATCAACAAAACTGCCCCAAAGATGAAGGGCCACAAACCGAACAACAAAGTGAGAAAAACACAGCAAAAGAGAAGAAAAGGGTTAGCAACCCTGCCACCAAGAAGATCTAATCACAACAGGTTTAACACCACAGCAACTTCCATTCCATGTTTCTTAGCAAAGTCCACATCCTAGGAATCAAAGACCCTCTTTTTCTCCATCCTTCTATGAGTTCTCGAGCTGGGGCCAACATGGTCAGAGGAGACCTGGGTCTTAAGCCAGTCCCAAAGCCTCTTAATGCTGTAGCACTATTTCTAATACTCAATCTGCTCACTTCAATCACCTTCTATAAGTTACTTTTGATATCCTGAAGCTTCTTTTCCAGTGAGCTCAATCTCTCTTCCTGCCTAGTCTTATCTTGCTTCAGCCTGCAAATCTCCTGCAAAATTTTCCAATTAACCTAGTTAAGCATAGCTTCATTCAAGCTTCTAATTAAGGAGGGAAGTCTCAACATTTAGCTTGTTTACTTTCAAAATGAACCACTTTAGAATATTGTGGTGAACCAAAACCTTCTTCTCCACACTACAAGTTTTATCTCCAAGGAATTCAACCACATAAGCCACCTCGGCTATATCAGAAGCAGATGAGCAAGCTAAGTTGGAAGGCCCTGTGGAGGGACCCAGGCAAATGTCCTCCATGGACAGTATCTTTAAACTAGCAAACAAATCCTCATTTTCATTATCCATCTCTTTGCCTTTCCTTTTAGCTGGGACCTTTTCTCTAGGTGGATCAACATCCAAATCAACAATATTACCTTTTTGAGGCCTACTCAATTCAATCTCTATAACAAGGGAAAGGCCCTTCTAAGCAAGGGAAGGCATGGGTTTGTTTTTGAGATTCAGGGAGATGGTAGGGGGCACAAACCCAGCCACCCTCAAAGGTAGTGTTGGGGGGGATTTAAGTGACAGGGCATGATTGACAAGGAGGAAAAGCATTTCACACAAGATTTTGTCCATACACGAAGATTACAGTTTCTAAGGGAAACCCTGATTCAAGGAAGAATTTCTGAAATCTAATCAAGTTTCTAGATTTCTTGCAAACTATAGTGGTGAATATTCTAGATCACATTGACTAGATTCCTTCAAAAATTATGTTAAGAGAAGAGTGAAGTGGCAAGTGCCTAAATTGTTGGGTTAATGTGCATGGGAGATCACGTGTTATAGTGTGACAGAGCAGTAAGTTATAGTGTGTTATCCCTCCAAGTAGACATTTTGCAGGGATTCTCTAGGACAATTATGGTGTGCTTGTCATTGGAACCCATATTCTGCAAGAGATTAGCTTGTGGTATCATAGCAAAGATACCTCCCACCAAAAATCAGGACATTTTGGTGAAAGAACCCTCAATGCAATCCGATATTTTCTTGCCAGACTTCCAAAAAAAATAATAATAATAATTTCAGGCCTCTTTAGCTTGTTTTGGGGCATTGTCGCACACTTGGGAGTTCCTAACTTCACAAGGCATAACTGTTTCATAGGGATTTCAATTACTTTTTCTTTGGCTACACCCATCGTGGTATCACTTGTGTTGGCGTTTCAATTTGCACCTCTGGTATGTGAATTAGAAACGGACAGCTATGCACAGATTAACTACTCTTTGAATTAGGAGGGGAAGCTCCCTCTTTGTTGATGTTGCTTAAAGAAAGTAAACTAAACTAATTTGCCAATCTCTTATTTAGCTAAGAGCACAAGGTTATAAAACTCTAGCACAGTAGATGAGATTTTCTCTTTTTTGAATTTCAACTACGACTAAGCCTACTCTAATGACGCTTTTGACAACTCAAGTAAACTTAGAGCTTGAGAGATAAAAGTAAACAAGGAATTGATTCTTTGACACAAAACTCACATAAACTCACTCTCAACATACACCTTAGGACTCATTGTGCTTTTAGATGCAAGCTGAAATAGAGATCATATAAGCATAACACATAAAACGGAAACTTGAGATAGTAGATCAAAGCAGCAAAGCAGGCATAAGATTTCCTTTTCTCAAATTTCAAATAACAAAGATTAAACTTCTAGGACAGCAGGATTGTAGCAATAATAGGCTTACAGTTTAGCGATCAACCATAATACATTGACACAAGTAACACATAAACTAAACAATATCTTGCAGCAAAGGTAGGCATACAAGCTTGCTCTTACACTAATTGAACTGACATTGAATAACATCTTGCAAGCAAAATAGGCTCAGAAATTTGCTATCACAATAACCGTTAAAGAAAAATGGGCAAGGCTGCCCTTATTTATACACAAGCAAAGGAGTAGGAACCCTAAAATCTCCTTGCTTTTACAACCAAGACTTGCCAATATGCAAGCTTTATTTCTAAAACTAAAACAAGATAAGCATCTAACAACCTATGAAAGCAAAAAAAATAGGGAAAGTACCAACTATTACAACTATTACAACTTGATATTTGTCCTTCATAAAGAATGGATAAGAATGAGACAAGAATAGAAAGAAAGCTCAGAGAAAGCTTCTAGTTCACTGTTGCTTTAAATCTCAACCGGCATACAGCAAATTCACCGCCAACAATTCACTGCGAGAAAATTCACCACCATGACAATTCACCGCACGAAAAATTAATTGCATGAATTTTTGGCGGTTAATTTTCCATGGCAGTGAATTGCTAGTGGCAGTGAATTTTCCTACGGTGAATTGTTGACGGTGAATTTTCCATCGGTGAATTGCTAACGGTGAATTTTTCTAGAGCCTTCTCAACCACATCCGCCAGAAAGCTAGAAACTGCATCTCTATCAAGAGCATCAATACTATCTATAGCAAAATTCTGCTTTTCCAGGATTTCGCCTTCTACAATTGATCTCAGAAAATCTTGACCTCATCAGCCACTTAATCAAATCTTGTTGACATCACGGCAATCTGACTCATCTTTCCAACAACAAGATCACTATTGAAACTGTTACGAACAAGATTCTGAAACTCAACTAACACTTCATCAAGCTCAATGAAACCACCACCATCACCATGATACCGACAAGGGATTTGCGAAACAAATACACTTATGAATCTAAGGACATCAATGATCTTCTGTCTATATTCTGTTAGTTCTTTAGATATTCTTTCATAGTTCTTCAGCTCGAAAAGATGTTGTTCTCTCCATGCAAGAATTTGTCTTTTGTGTTCTTTTGCAACCATTGAATCATATGTTGTCTTCAAATCTGCAATGATAATCTTGTGCATTGGTTTCACCTCCGCCATACATTGCTCAAACCCCTAAATTCCTTGGCACGGATCATGGGCATTATATCTCAACTAATACATCTTTGAAAGCACAAATCTGCCTTTGACGATGAACTCCTCTATCCAATCCTGCATATGCTGCCCATATATAACCAACTATCTCAACTGGTGTTGATTAGTTGGTGACTCTAGAATCTGTGGAAGCAATTGAGTTGCTTGTGAAGTGTTGTGAAGTAGATTAGAGACATATTGTCAGAGTTGCCGATATTCAGCCTTGAGGGTTGTCTTATCCTCTCCATCTTTAAGTACTCTTTCCTTTAGATTTTCTGCTGCAACCTCAAACATGTTCACATCGGTATGCCGAGTGCTGCTGTCGAGATTGGCCTTGACAATTGTGAAATCATCAACCTCTATCTCATCAACATTCTTATCTTCCGAAGGAGTAGAAGTTTCAATGATAATTTCACCTTTTGGATTTTTCTCCATGTGAACTTGTTTCTTAGGCTTCTTTACTGGTGGATCTTGGTAAGCACTGCCAAGCTCTACGAAGTTCAGTTAGTACGAAGGCCTTCTCCTCTTCCTTCCAGGACGTTCTCAAGCCAAGACGAGGTGTCTCTACTAACTTCTCTAGGAGGTTTGGCTTCAGCTTCATCAACTTCTTCATCTTCTAAGTCAATATGGATTGGAGAAGACCTCGGCGATGGTGGAGAATCAAGTGTCAAAGGCACTCCTTTTGCTTGTGGCACGGGCTCTTCTGGTGGAACATCTAATACGACTGCAGACTGCTCTTGTTGAACTGCATCGAAATCCAACTTTCTCCTAACACTCTTTGCCATTCTACCAATCTTCAAACTTTCTGGAGGGTGACTCGTAGCCTTCATTCTCGGATTTGGTTTGGAAGAAGGTAGAGATGACTGCACTATCTGTGGCTCTGCAACTGGGATAACTTTTTTTCGTGTCCTCTTGAGGTTTAGGAAGATCTTGCTATTTTTGACGACTTGGCTCGTTCTTTCTTCAATTGAAGTGTTTTCTTCGATGGACCAATTGACTTGTGGAAGCGGTTGCTGCTCAATTTGATTTCTAACATACATAGGAAGAAGTACTTCTCCGTCATCATCAAACAACCCTTCTATATCTTTTGACAGGAAATCAACCATCTGTTGGAGTGTGAGTCTGCTATTACTGTGCTTCCGTACTTCAAATTCATCCTCGCAATTAGCCCAAAAATCTTCAATTGCGGCACATGTGTTGGATTTTGACCAAGACGAGATGCAAAAAGGCCATGAGGATCCTATGATCGCCTCTCATTGAACAACTTGAGGCCAAACTTAGACAACTCATCACCCATCACATTAGCATCTGCTGACGAACTACATTTGTAGATACCCATCTCAACTGGAAAACTGAATGCAGCCTTCTTTCGATTTCGCAAGAACGTGTGAACCTCATACACTTGCCTCAAAACTCCATGAAAACCACCTCATCTGTAGGATATCTTGGCAACATGACTAGAGTACTTGAGAAGCCATACACTCTGATGTAGGTGAAGGTAGGAAACTGGATGAACCAGTCAGCCCATTCCCTCACTGTTGTCCTGGCAACTGATGAAACCCGTACATGCAACTCATTCTCTAAGTCTCTCACCGTATGCATCAAGAATGCATCATTTACCCGCTTGTAATGATGTGCTAACTCTGAAAACTCCAACTGAGGGTAATGATGATAAACATGTTGTACATCCAGAGTTTCGTTCACATTCAATCCTCTGAATTTTCCTTGAAAGGCCACTAGGTAGACTAGATATGAAATCATGTGGAACTCATGGATTTTGAAATATTCAATCATTTGATGATGGAGACTATCGCTGATCAAAGTTGGCCAGTCATAGAGCTCTGATTTATTAACAATGTGGGAGATGATATAAAACATCCAAGGCTGGAATTTAGTAGCTTCTGCTTGACCAATGACTCGATTGAGCAGAGTAATCATTATTGCAAACTCCTCCTTGAATTCTCCATGCCCGTTGTTCTTTGGGAAAGTGTTGTGTTTTTCCTTCAACCATCTTTGTGCAACTTTCTTGCGGTATTTGTCCTTGTGCATGTGCCACACCTTTTCACATTCTTCAATGGAGATGATCAAATTTTCTAACCAAGGTGGTATTGAAAAGCATTTTTCAATAACGTCTGGCTTGAGGCTACAAACAACTCTTCCATCTGCTACTTGAATTTCTCGTGTTGTAGGATTGTAATGCTTGACACAAGCAATTACAAACTCTAGACTTTGCATTAAAACGGGAATTCAAGCCGCTTCAAGCAATCCAGAATGACCAAGATGTCTGATTGCAACATTTCCTACGTCTTCCAAAGCACGCAAATCAAACACTGGTTTGATATGATGCAAGTCAGTCTCAAAATTTTTGATGAGATCATGATACAGCACTGACTTGGTTCGGAATTCGACGATGGGAGAGTACTCCATGCTGAAAAACTTGAAGTTTGACTGTAAACTCGACTATGCTTGGACAAGTCTTGCACAAAAGCTAAAAATAGCTTGCTAATTTTTCTTCTTCAAACGGAAAGATTTTTCAAAAATAATCTGAGATATGGGTTTTGTGTAGAATCTCATTGCAAAGAGACCCAAATCGTCCGATTTTGAAAATTGTTGATAGCTGGTTGAAAAAGCAGAAACCCTAAAATTTTAGGATTTTTCCCAAAAAAAGTTGAGAGTTGGGTTTTGTGTAGAAACACGTTTTAGAGAGACCCAGTTGATTAGATTTTGAAAATACTGAAGAATTCTTGGACATGCGAGAAAAAAGCAGGTTCTTGAAAGTTGAAATTTTTTCCAAAGTTGTTGAGAATCCAAAACCAAGCTGACCCAGATTGTTGAAAAATGAAAAAGACAACCCCCTTCTTCTGAAAATTGATGCCCTGGAAATTTGAAGCATGAAAAAGTGAGCCTCTTAGCAACCTAATCAGGAAAATATGAAGAACTCTGAAAAATCACCAAGTTTTAGCCTTCAGATCTTGAAATCTTTAAAAAATTTATGTTTCTCCTCTTTTGCTCTTGGATGCCACCTACAAAAAGATGTGAATAATGGAAGACAAAGCCCTCTTAAATAGGTTTTTAGGATAAAAAAACGCTTTTTTTCCTAAATTTAGAACTGTGAAAACCCTTCTGGAGCAGGTGCATTGAACTTGGACACTTTTTTGATGTTGAAAGATGAAATTTGGAAAAATTACTAAGGCATGAAACTTTGGACGCCCTTGGCTAGTAGACCTAGCCATTTTTTTGAAATTTCCTAAATTTAGCTTGATAAAACACATCCCCTCAATCTTCAATTTCGGCTGACAAATGAATGTTGTGAACTAGCCGATTATTCCATTGCGTAGCCTGGCTGAATCCGAAAAGATTGTTTTGGAGGTGACTTTGCCTAAAAACATCATTTGGACCCCCAAAATCATGGGCGCCCCCGGCTAGTTGGGGCGCCCATGGCTCCCAGTGTTAGCCATTTTCATGTTTCTTCAAAATTTATCATTGTCTTCAAACCTTTAGATGAATTTGCAATTCTGGGAGCTAGACTAACCCAATGAACTAGCTGTCAAATTCGTTGAATAGCTTGATGAATTTTGAGGAGGGTTTTCTGGATGTTGCATCACCTAAAAAGTTGATTTGGGGCCTCAAAAGTTTGGGCGCCCCTGGTTAGTTGGGGCGCCCAACTCCTCCAGAGTTTTTTTTTTTTCTGCATTTTAAACTTTGCTTTGACTTTTTCAATTTTGCTCATGTTTTCACCTTCGTTCAATCTGTGATATCTGATGTTTGACAAATCCGATGAGCTCTATGATGATTCAGTTGAATAGCTTGATCAGGACTGAAGGAATCTTGTCGAGGATGACAAACCCTAATTTTCACTTTTAGACCTTCAAATCCTTGGGCACCCCTTGGCTAGCTGGGGCAAGCATGATCTCCAAACTTATATTTTTCCACATGATCTTCAACCTTCAAACTTGAAGCTTCGTGCTATGCTTTCCGTCTAATCTGAATTTGCCAATAACTGACAAGTCTGATGATCTGGTTGGGGTATCCACTGGGTAGCTTGCAGGATTCTGAAGACAGTGACTGATCTAGCAAACCCTAATTGCTGGATTTGGTGCTCCAAAACCCTAGGCGCCCCTGGCTACCTAGGGTGCCCAAAGTTCCCAGAGATAGAATATTTTCAATGATTTTCACAATTTGTAGTTTGCTTCTCTGCCAAGACTTCTCTGTTCAATCTCGAATTCTGGCTAACTGATTGATCCGATGACCGTGTTGATGGATTCACTGTGGAGCCTGTTGAATTCTGAGCAACACTGTCTGGTAGCACAAACCCTTATTCCATCATCTGACATCTTGAAAGGCTAGGCACCCCTAGCTAGCGGAGGCGCCTTTACTTGGCAGTGTTAGTTCTTATTTTGCAAATTTCAACTTTTCTCTTCATTTCTCATGTTTGTCGTTGCCTTGATTGCTGGAGACTGAAAAAATTCTAAGGCATGAGTGTCTAGGCGCCTAGACTAGGCAGGGGCACCTAGCATCTCCAGACTTAGTCAAATTTTACCACTTTCAAGATTCTACAACTTCCTCCCTTCGTTCTCTATTTCTCGATCATCTTCATCATTGCCTTGATCTGTGCAATGCTTGATACCTTGAATGTGACACCTGGAAATTGAGCAACCTCCATTAATGACCTTGGAGCTCCTGAAAAAGCTTCCAAAAAATGCAGAATTGACCCACCAGAGAAAAACTGATCTTTTGACGATTCTGATTGGACTAGCCTGATGAGGAAGTATTTTCAACCAATCAAAATCAGTTGAGCCTTGGAAGCCAAACTTTCTATTTTTAGAAAATTTTGCTAATATCCACTTGAGAAAAACCCAGAAAAAGTCTATTTTTAGAAACTTTCTATTTTTAGAAAATTTCCTAAATTTTAGGGCCAAAAAACTGAGATCTGGGTTTTGTAGACAAGGTCACTCTGAGCAGACCCAAATCCTTAGATTTTGAAAATTTTGAGTTTTTGAGCACCATGCATGACATGCAAGCTTTCATTTTCCGCCCTTTTAACAGTTTTTAACAAGACTTTTGACCATTTCTGCAAAATGCCTAAGTGTAGCAAAAATTTTAATTTGGGGTACAACAACTTGGACAACAACTTTTGTGGCATCTTTGGAGCAAACTATGCATTTGAATACCTAACATTCCAAGGGACCTATCTTTGTAATGAAAATTACATTTGAACCCTTTTTGAAGCACTGGAAAGGTATATGAAATCTATTTAGAATGGTATTTTTTGTGCTCCCTAACATTTTTTTGTGGTATTGCTTGGCCAACAGCTCTTGCAATATCACTTGGGTAGATCTTTTGTAGTATCACCTCGGCAATACCTTCCAACAGTGCACCTTTTGTAATATTGCCTCAACAACAAAATCTAGTGCATCCAATGCATATTTCAGTGGTATCCTAGTTTGTGGCAATTGGAGATGTTTGGACAGGGATTGAGTGTGCTCAAGATGGAGTGACTTTTTGATGCTTTGATGCTTGTGGAACAGAATAACCATGACTGAGCTAAGTCTATGCAAATGGTTTTCATGAGCAAACACTTGTAGCGCATTATTACAGGTGAAGCTTATGTTTCCAATGATTATAAGAAGCTTATTGCGCTTATGCACCATGTAGAAATGGGAAGTGAATTCATGATTCTTCCTATTAACATTCATCTTCACTATTATACCTCTGATTTGATGAACCCTAAAGAAGTATGGAGGACTTGTTTGAGAATAGAATTTTGTCTTCCAATGGGGATGATGTGTAGAGTCCAAGGCAAAGGTTAGACATTTGAAGACAATTGAAGGCTTTTGTAACAGATTCTTGAATTATGAAAAAAGTGTTGAGTATAATATTGGATATGAAGCGCATGGTACTGATGCATCTTCCACTGATTTTAATGTTGTGGATGCTACTTCTATTGATTTTTCTGTTGTAATTTCCTACTGGTAATCATACACCAAATATCATTAATGTTGCTCATGATGTTGTTGACTGTAGTTTTGTTAATGACAGCATTCACATTGCTGACAATACTTATGATGGTATTCATTGTAATTCTTATGGTAATGTCTACTTATATTGATGCATTGAGAAGCATTTCAAAGGCATCGGTTCCAAATTTATTTTGCAAATGGGTTATACATGTGGTGTAGTTGGTAAGAATGGATAGGGTATTGTTCTTCATATTGAGGCTAAATTGAGAGATGAACCTTGTTCAACATGACTTGTTTCTTTGTAATCTGAAAGTAGATCATTTAGAGGATCTTTGCAGCAAATCCTAAGAGAAGATGTTCTACACCTGACCATATGCATTTAGATTGTGGCCATGCTTGTTTGAAGGAGTTTAGATGGCATATTGTCACACCGTTTGGAAGGATTAACAAAAGCCCATACAACTCCATATGTACAGCTTGGAGATCTTCATTTTAATGTGTTTTCTCAGTAATGCAAGAAATTGGCTCTTCTCACTGATGATCTCTTAATGGCATTTGGTGGATGGGTGACCTCATGTGTATGTGCCATCCCATCGAGTTTGGATATGTCGATTTCATCTTTAATTCCTTAGGGGGGGTGTCCTTTAATTCCTCCATTAAGTGAGGATGTTGGATGTAATGTGTCTGAATTCCTCTATCAAGGAGGGGGTGTCATGTCCCCAAAATCATAGCACATTGAAATGTGAATAAACGAGAAAATAAATAAAGAAATATATATAAGCAATTTTACTATTATCAATATAATATTATTATGATTATAAATATAAACAATAGCAATTCAAAAATTATTATAATTACAATATATAATAAAATAAATATTAAGAATCTGATATTAAAATTATTATAATATAACAAATATTATAAACATATAAAATTAATATAAAAATAAATATAAACATATGATATAAAGTCTAAGAGAATTAAAATTAATAAATTAAACTACCAAGGAGGAACGGTTAAAAGACAGTAATATATGCAGCGATTCCTAAATGTGACGATTCCTAAATGTAGCGATTCACCAAAGATCAAATAATGATCAATTCAAAGAGTTAAGCCAGCGAATGGGGGAAGGAAGTGAATAAGACAAAATATATATATAGGACGAAATCAAAATAAGACAAAGTGTGGCTGAAAGAGAAGCAACTATGATCCAGAAAAAGGCAGTGATTAGTTACAAAGAATAATAAAGGTAGAAATTAACGAAAGGACATCACTTTCCAAAGATACCTCTTCACTCAGCTGTGAGGACTCAGCCAAAGATGGGAGGGCAGAGGGGTAGAATATAAGGAGAATATAAAATGAACAACTGGAAATCAAGAAGGATCTGCAGATTCAAACACAGATATATATGAAGGAAGGAATGCTAGCAGATATATATATATATTCCAGAACAGCAGATCCAAGTGCTCTTGGGAGCCATGATCATCATAGCAGAAATATGAAGGAAGGGAATAGAATAAGAAAGAAAAGGCATGGCTTGGGAACAGAACGGTAGCTTGGAGAAATAGGGATATCTGCAGAATTGACCAGCAATAAAAAGATAAGTATTTTATGAATTTAAATAATAAGTTAGATATATGTTTGTACATTTGAATAATGATGTTGATAAATACATCATGAATTTAAATAATAGTGTAATTAATAATAATTCATACGTGATGTTATTTATTTAATGTTATCTATTTTTTATTATGACATTGGGAATAATGTATGCTACTAGTTATCTTATAACATTGCTGATATGTTTGGCTCCATTGACCTTATATAATGTAATTACATATATATATATATATATAATACGATTATACAATAAAGATGCTTGCAGCAATTATTGAGCCTTATAAGTAATTGTGATTATTTGATAGAAAAATGAATAGATTTATGAATGTCTTTATCCTATGATCGATCAGGAAAAGGAGAAAAAGAATATAGTCTGAACACTAAACCATCATAAAAGGATATCTTCAGAAAATCAAGGCAAGAATTATGGTTATCCCAAAAAGGGGACATTACAGGGTGATGGAGATTATGTATTGTCTTTAATTCCTTAAGGGGATGTCATTTAATTCCTTCATTAAGAGAGGATGTTGAATGTCATGTGTCTAAATTCATCTATCAAGGAGGGATGATGGAGATTATGTATCCAAAAGGGGCTGGCTTCATCTTTAATTCCTCTATTAAGGGAGAATAATGGAGGTTATGTCTCTAAAAAGAGTTAACTTAGTTTCCTCTATTAAGGAAAGATGTTAGAGGTTGTGTGTTTGAAGAGGACTAGCTTCATTGGTTGATCATGGTCATTATTTTTCATTCGAGGCTTATTGTGGTGTTGTCAACTGTTGAAAGGATCATGAACTTTTGGATCACATAATCCTTTTCAATGGTGTGTGGCACTTCTTGTTGATGGCTCCAATATCCCTCGTTATAAAGGAATCAAAGATGAAGCTAATCCTCTTCCAACACATGACCTCTATGACCCCTCCTTACAAGAGGAATCTATGATGAAGTCAACTATAATGCCCACTAGTGTGTGTGCCTTAGGTGCCTGATTGATTTTAATACTATATAGTGTATTGAATATTTTGACAATGTATTGTGATACACTTGTGTATTGAACCTTCCGATCAAGCCTTGTTGTACCATTGAGGTGTTCTGATTGTGTGCTTTAGGTACTTTTTGTGGTGATGCTTTGTATGATCATCGATGTGTTCTTGAAGGTTTTGTATTGCAATTTGGATTTCTGACTCGCATCGTGGGATGCCTATGTTGTGCCTTTATATACTTAGATTGTCATAGCATTTCAACTTCACTATTTTCACTATATTTGATATAGGTATAATTATTATATATGATTCATCATGCTTTGAATTATTGTTGATTATGCATCTTGTTTCCTAGATTATGCTAATCATAGATGATTCACAATTATATGTGATGATCTAATATCATGTTATAAGTTATAATACGTTGGGCGGCTTATTTTTACTTTGGCTATTATCATGTGGAGTAGGTACACCTAATTTTTTACCAGAGTGTGCAAGTATAAGGTTTCCCCCAAGGTGGTTATATTGGAGATGGTCGCCTTGGGGCAAAACATGTGTATTAACCTCTATCTCTCTTTGTTTGAGTGCAAAATAAGTCTTGTGAATCCCATTGTAAACCTAGATCCAAATTGGTGACAGTTCTAGAATCCGCATGTTCTACAAACCCATAAAGAACATGTGAGTCCTTTGCATATGGTTATTTATCTTATTTTGTTGCATTTAAAGTTATTTTGAAATGTGTTTATGTCATGTTTGCAAAATATTTAATATGCTTGAGTCAAAAAGATAATATTTGTACCTTAGTGGAAAAAGGTCGACTACTTTATTTTATTTCTTATGAAAGAAAATTAAAGCGAATTTAATCAATTCTTTCGAAATGAAATATTTAGCATAAGTGAAATAGAATTTATATTGCTTAAAACACAATTTAATTTAAATTGATTCGATCTCCTATGGCTATTGACGAAATATCAATTTAAATAAATTACTTTGTATAGTCTTGTTGAATCAATTCTATTGATTAATTAATATGAAAATGTTATTTTTGCATAAGTATTTTTTTAAATAACTAAATATGGGAAAAGGAGAAGCATAAAAGGAAAAGAGACGACTTATTTACTTGTTACTTTTGGTTTTCAAAAACCCTCTCTCCTTTTCCTTTAAAATAATTCTCTTTCGGAAAAAGGGTGGATGGAAATTGTTTGAGCTTTGATTTAGATTGCTTGCAAGCGGATTGGAGTTGCTTGTTCAAAGAGGAGATTTCTTCCATTGGTTCAAACTTTTGTTGGGAAGGTATTTCTCTCTTTTTTGTTGCATTTGAAATAAAATTTCCATTATTTTCCATGCCCACATTAGAAGGATGCATATGACCTTCATATTGTAGGAATGATTTAGCTTCATTTCTTAGCTTTAATTGCATTATTTAAAATTTGAAAATATGCAAAATAAAGCCATACTTATTGCAAAGAAATTCCAAAGACCCAATTGTGCAAAACTGAGTTTAGAAGACTCTTGTGCATTCTAGAAACAAAAGGGTATATTTGAAGTCTCCAAATTTCTTGTAATTTGTGAGAGAATTTTGAGATTTCAACCAAATCCATCAATGTGGATTTGCGATTTTTTATGGTTTCATTGCTTTTTAAAATGGTTAAAAATGGAAATTGTAGACCATAATTAAATGTTTTATTTTATTGAAAGATTAATTTCCATAATACTTTGGAATTCTACATCTTTTGTCAATGTGTCATTAAATTTTGCATTGATTTCCATGCCAAGCCAAATTTGTAATTTTGGGCCATTGGGCACTTAGGGTTGAGGTATAGAATGGGAAAGGAGTGGCCTCTCACCACTTGCTTAGATGCAAAAGGAATTCATGGATAGGGCTAGTTGAGAGTTTAAACAAGTGAGAATATAAACATTGGGATTAAATAAATAATATGATTAAATAAGACAACTATACCATGTATCGAATGTCTTACAAGGATTTGGACTTAGATGTATAACACATGTCACAACTCTTGGAAGTTGATGGATGTCGTTGAGTAACCTCATGTGAGGTGTGATTTCCTACTCAACCTTCTACATAACCATCATGCCAATGTATTGACACTCCTTGGCGCTTACTTCTAGGACCCTTATGTTATCCTGTAAGAACCCTTGCTTATTCTGCCTTGAATTTTTCAGTTTGTGTTGTTTGACATTTTGTCAAACACTTTGCATGCAATCTAATTTTCTGAATATGCAGATGCTTTTGGATATCTATTTGTGATTTATGCTTTATGTTTTGATGAGCAATGACATAAAATAACACCATACAAACATATATTGAAACACAACAAGAGAGATCATAAAAAGCTTCTTATTTCTCCTTGAAAGCAAAGTATATCAGACTTGCAAAGTTCTGATCTGAGTACAACAGTAAGATATTTAAATCTGATTTTCACACCAAACAAAGTTTATTGACAAGGCAAACATACCTGGTAACAATGAAGAATATTAGACAATAGAAGCAATGATGTGAAGAAGACAATGGCTAGAAATGGACTGATTTTCTGAGTATTATCAAAGACCAACACCTCTCCAATGCAAATCGGCTATGGCAAATATGAAACCCGAAGCTGAAACAGGTCCAAAAGATGCCAAATGTAGCCTCCAAACCCTAGCTCTTGCAATCTGAAAAAATAATTCTGAAATCTGAAATTGAAATCTGTAATTTCTTCAAAACTCTAGTTGCCCAAAATAGAGGAAAATTCTTATAAAATTAGGGACAGCTCCAAAAATTCTGAGACCACCTTTAAATGATGTCAATAAGCCTCTAGATCTGGCCGCCCAAGATAGAAAATGCATAAGAAGTCTTTGGCACTTCAAATCTGCAATTTAGCTCCAAAAATGGTTTCAAACCCTAGCTGGAAATGACCCCAACTGCTCACAAATCTGCAAATAAGTCCAATATTGAATCCTGGATGAATCCACCTCACAAGCAGGATTGGGTTTTCATCCAACCTACGAATCTCCAAGGGTTTTCGTCCTCAGAGTTGGCTGCAACTGAATACTCAGCTGAAGATAGAGAAAAATCAATTTTATCAAATTGACAATATGAACCTCAAGAAGGATAGAGGTCCCTTTTATAAACTTATTTCAAAGAAGGTGGATCTTAAACACTTTTTAGATGACTTTTAATAAAATATTTCCCCTCCATATCTAGGCATCCCACTTAGAGGAAAAATAATTTATTTTTAAATTGCATTTTGCCTTTTTCCCCACTTAAGTCACTTTTATAATTTTTTATTAGTTTTTTTAAAGTGACTTAAAATAATATTATAAGATAAAGGCTCAAAATAATAATATTTATTTTTCTCCGTGGCCAAATAAAAATAATAATATTATTTTTTCTTTTATTTTCCAATGGCCCAAAATATAATCAGATGCAACATCTCATCCCCTATCCAACTGGATTAGCCTACAGGAATGGCTAATAGGCTAACCACCCTCTCGAATGGTGATCACTCCAGAAATGGGGACATTACATATCCAATTATCGGATTTTGTATCCAATATGTGTTGAAACACCTTCATGTATGTTGATGGCTTGTTGTACCCTCGTACATGTATGGTGTTAGGATTTATTCATATGTGTTGAATTGCAAGCATTCATTGTGTGGGAATCTTTGTGAATGCATGTTGGATTCTCTTTATAAATATTGATTTGTGTGCATTATTGGTGTGAAGAACCCTTATGCATGAATGTCATCTGACATTTTTTTATGCTCATATTGGCATGAGTGAGCTACATATACTCTTGTATGTATTTAATTGGTGTGTGTGCTACATATACTCTCATATGTATTGATTGGCATGAGTTGCTACATATGTTGTATGCATAAGATTGGGATGAATGTAGCCGTGTACTCCTTGTTTGTGTGAGTGTGATTGGTACTTTGTGCAATTGTCCCCTCGGATAGTGAGGTGGACTTGAGGGTTCCACATGGTTGGGCATAGGGGCTAGACAATCTTGGAGGATGCTCATTGAAGAACATGTTGGACTCTTTAGATATTATGTTTCTTGTATCTCTTATTTGTTGTAATCTTATAATTATGATAGACTGGGTCCTTGAGACCAATGTAATAAGAGTGAAGTTCTACATTATTGTATCCTCTTATGTCGGTTATGATCCAACCATGTTTGGGATGAGACCCTTTAAATGTAATAATTATAAGGTATTGCTTTGGATGTTTTTACAACTCGTTCTATGAGGGTGTTCGCATGATTTTTTATGTTGAATCATGACATATTAACATGTTTGCTTCAATCTATGAAATGTTGCAATTATGTTCATGAATGCTTTCTTATAGAATTGTGATCGGCCCACATAAGTGGTGAGGTATCAACATTTGCTTTTGGAGAATGTCAACTTTGGTGTTGAACATGCATAGCATTTTCTATCGCTTTTATCATATTTTGCTACATGGAGGTAAAAATGGTTAGAGCGCCTAGTTCCATATTTTGGTAAAATAGAGATGTAAACTAGAGCAAATGGATTAGATGCTTTGTTCAATTAAGGTAATTGAATTGCTTCTCAATTTAGTTGGGGAATGGTACCCCTAGGATGTGTTGGCACACAATTTTGCAGTGTACAATTTGTTTGGTTTGAGCCCCCTTTGTGCATTTGGCCTTATTTTTCATGTCATATTTAACCAAACCGAGAAGTCTTTGTATGGGTCTTATTTGGTCAAGTTTGCATAAGTGTTCTTCCTCTTAATCACCCATGTGCCTATCATGTATTGGAAGTTGCAAAGGTCTCAAAATTTCTAAGTGAAGAGGTCCCTAGTTCAATTTCTAAAGATTGCTAAATGTCAGAATTTTCGAGTTTCCCATCCTAGCATACCTTTCCCCCCACCTCTGCCTTTTCCCTTTCCTTTGTCAAAGTTTTGAACTTTCTCTTACTAATATGCTTTTCCTCAAACCCTCGCATTCCAATGCTTCACACTAAGTTACCTTTCGAAGTCGTTGTTTTGGTCATCCCTTTACCCGCATACCTTATGGCATTTGATTCCTTGGTATTCCTAATCCCCTCAACTCCCAATATTTTTCTACATAAATTCTTCAGAGTCAAAGATGTGGGAATACCTCTAATGTGGTACTTCTAGCATGGGTAATAAAGTATCCCCAACTCCCGATCCATGACATTTCCCATTGTGTTACTTTATCAAGTTCGCAAGTTCAAACCTATATTTACTTGCATGCCTTGTGGGATGAATCCCTTGGTATCCCTAATTACCAATATTTCCTTCATATATCTATTCGAATAAGTGATATAGAGATACCTTTATTTGTTATCTTTACATAAGGTAGGGCGTACTCTTGATCCCAACATGCCTGAAACCTCAAAACTCCCATGTTTTACACTATTCATCCCTACCTAGCTCTCTACATGACCCAAGTTGACATTAATGACCAAATTTGGCATCACTACTACTTTGAGGGGGTTTTCCCACCCCAAAGTAGTTGTCCATCTCAAGCATGCAAATTCATATGTATTTTCAAAGATGGAGGATGAAGATAAGCTATGTCATCATTAATGGAATGGTTGAGATTTAGCCCCTAATGGCCCTCTCGCCTATTCAAGCCACTATATCAGCAAATATCGCAAGATTTCAGCTTGTTTAACACACAACATTCATGACTTGTTCTTCCTTGATTCCCATAGCAACAAGGCAACCAACAAAGCACTATTTATGCCAATTTGTTTTCCAGAAAAAAGGTTGGTCATTTTGCATTTCCACATGACTACAAGTGTGAAGGAGCTTCTAGGGTTTCAAATCCTGCATGTCCAATACCATTAGAGCAGCATATGTTGTAAATCACAAAGAGGTTAATATCGTAAATGATTTATGCAACTAAATATCTCCACAACTCCATTTGTGGATCTTCAAGGAAATTCTAGCTTAGGGTTTCCTCGTGCCACATGTGTTGGTATAAATGTGAAAGATATTTGATGAATGTCATAGCATTCTAAGACATTGCGAGCTTTGTAATGGTCATTTATTTATTACATAAGAATTTCTATAGTCTAGGGATGTATTACTAAGCATGTTCATTTGTCTAATATCATATTTGTGGTGTATGCATATGCATAGCTCATATTCCTTCTAATTTCAATGTGTTGTCTTTTTGGTGTGCTACAACTCTATGACCCAATGGATTAGGCACCAAAACTAGAAGAAATGGTCCACCATGCAACTGAAAACAGCATTCACCCAATAGATTAGGATTAGAAAGTAGAATTATGCACTTCATGATTCAACATTACAACCAAAGAGAACATCCTCAGTGATCCTTACACTATTATCATCCTAGAGAGTCATGTTGTGCATTCCCACATCCTTCTGTTATGCAATGATGTGTTTGTCAGCTTAATAGAAATCATAGCAGTAGGTTAGTTCTTGGCCTAGTGACAGCTTTTGGGCTCAAGTGTACACCAGGTACTACTACAATAGTTTATCCATTTGATTATTTTCATTTGTCTCTTCTTTTTAACTTTTGTTTGCAAATACGTTTGCTCCTTCATCTCACTTGTTGTAGATGTCATTAAATATGCTAATACAAACTCTCCTAGCCTTGGAGACATTTATGAGATGTTTCAGAACATGCTTGAGTGGATAAAGCAAGCAATTTGTAACAAGGATCCTAATTTTGGATTATACGAGCAACATATTAAGCCTATTGTGATGTGACAATGGGTAATGTCCTGTTTTATTCCTAGATGTCTGCAGCCTATGTTTCAAAAGAAATCACAAGACAGTATTGTGGAGGTCATGAGCTGCTAAGAAAGAATCGAGTCATTCTTTGAAGACTTTTCAAATCCTTTGCATCAGCTGCCACCTTTAGAGAGGTTTAGAATAAGTTTAATGAAGCACCCAAAAGAAGATAATTAATATTATACCAAACTAGAATTAAATAAAGATTAAGTTGTTAAGAATGGTCAACCAGCATATGAAGGGTTGTCCCTTGAGCGAGATAAGGTATACAAGGAAGGTAGATCTAGAAGGAAAGGATCGATGGTGAAGAATTATTATGACTGATTTCAAGTAAATATTACAGCCTGCATCATATGCAATTAATCTAATAATAAAGTGGCGCTAGCAATAGATAGCAGCACTAGCAAATTAACTTATTTAAAATTAATTATTATTCTCCAAATGCAGTGATGAAGGGTTGTAACTAGTGCAAATGCAATAGTGGTGAAGAGGTGTGACTCCCTCAAACTGAGATATAAAAGGGAGAACATTTCATTTGAGAAAGGCGTCCATAACATCATTCAATCAATCAATTGGGAATAGAACATTATGTGACTTTGCAAGTAAATTAAATTATGTTCTCAAGAGTAGCAATGATGTGAAAGGGTGTGACTCTTCCATAAAGAAGATACACACACACACATATATACATACATCATTCCATGAAAGCAAGGAAGCAGAAAAATATCAATCAATTCATAATTCAATCATCAAATCATTCAAGCATCAAATCATTCAATCATTAAATCACTCAAACATCAATTCATTCAAGCATAAAATCATTCAAGCATCATTCAAACACTAACTTGTAAATCCATCAAAATATCAATCAGCAAAGCAATCAGCAATAATCTAGCAAATTCATCAAGCAATCAGTTTTGAGTTTGAGGAAGTGTCTTGCAAATAGGAAGGACGAAACCCCTTCCAAGTTCACAAGAGGATAAGGATGAAAATCGTTATTGCTCTTATCAAGTTTGGACGAAAACCCAAATCTTGGTCAAGGAGGATGGAAATCCTCCAAGGTGGTCTAAGAGTTGGAAGGATGAAAACCCTTTCATGCTCTTGGAAAGTTAAGCACGAAAACCCTTGATATTGCCACTATTGAGTTAAGGATGAAAACCTCTAATTCAGCAGATATGTAAGTATTTCCAAAGAATTCATGATATGAGTGATTTTGAGAATTGTGCTCTGATTTATTGATCTAAATATTATGATAAATTCTTAATCTTTGATTAAGCTACTATCATTTTGAGTAAATATTATTGTTTTAAGGCAAAAAAATCAGGAATATCCCAAAAATGGACATTACACAATGGAACACTATGTTTGAGTGGATGAAACAAGCAATTTGTAATAGGGATCCTAATTTGGGATTATATGAGCAACATATTAAGCCTATTGTGATGTGACAATGGAACACTATGAACACCTTGCTTCATATGGCAACCTTTGCTCTAAATCCCAAATGGTATGCACCAAAGGCTGGTAGGTTGCCTCCTTGTGATGACAAAGAGGTGAAAGAAGGGTTAATGAAAGCCCTTCAATATATTTATTCAAGTGAGGAGTCAAGAATACTTTGCACACAATGGCTTGCTTTTACTAATCTTTTTGGTCTCAAACTAATCCTATTAGATAATGGACCCAACACAGCAAGGATACACCATAGTTGAGGATGCTCGCTATTTGCCTCTATCAAGAGGAATAGCCTCTATATTTGCCTCATTTCACAAGTTGTCAGTTCCTCTATTGCAAAGAGGAATTGGTCCACATACAATTTCATCCACTCTATCAAGAGGAATAGCCTCTATATTTGCCTCATTTCACAAGTTGTCAGTTCCTCTATTGCAAAGAGGAATTGATCCACATACAATTTCATCCACTCTATCAAGAGGAATAGCCTCTATATTTGCCTCATTTCACAAGTTGTCAGTTCCTCTATTGCAAAGAGGAATTGGTCCACATACAATTTCATCCAATCTATCGAGAGGAATAGCCTTACATCTAGATGGGCAAAGAAGTTGGTGGTCATGCATAATGCTTTGAGACTTCAAGATCGTTAGACTTCAGAGTATCAACAAACTCTAGCTTCAATGAGATGTTGATCCCGAAGATGCCACCCAAATTGATGAGGAGACACTAAAGGGATTCATTGGAGTTCCATTGGACGAGACAATCCCTCATAGTGGCAGTGGCTTAGAGTCAGACTCCAATTTTGATGTAGTGTTTGCAGATGCCAATTAGGGGCAGCCTCAAACTTTCCATCACAATGTTTTTGTAACTTTTTCATTTGACATTTTGCAATCCAAACTTGTAGCCTTTGGGCATTTTGTTGTATTTTTTAATTTAATATTATATGCACATTGACAATTAATTATGTACACAATTAATTTGTTTTGACATTTATTAATTTGTTCGACTCTCATGTGAACTCTCAATTCAACTCTAATGTTGTGTGTTAAGGATTCTATGGTGTATATGATGAATGCCTTATCAATGTTATCATATGAAAATTTGAATTTCCCTATTTTTTATATAGTTGTCCCCTACAGTCCCCTAATCCTCAAAAAAATCCATCCCAGAAATGTGTCCCCCTGTCCCTTACCATCCCCATCCCAAAAACTTGGTGGAACATAGGGATTTGCCCCTTCTGGAACATCTGTAGCAGTTGCTTGTACCACATATTCATGAGCTTTCCGACAATGCTGATGAAAAAGACAACATTAGACTTATAGGAGAACACTCTTCTTATACATGATGGTATTGATGGTGACATGTCTTCAGAAGATGGCATTATTTTCAAGGATGCCAATTTATACTTCATTGATGATGATATGTTAGATAATGGTGAAGATTCATAAGATTGTATGTTACTGACAATTCTTTAGATGAGGATAAATATTTTTCAATGATTCAAGATCTGTCGATTCATCGGAGAGTGCCTCTTCCTAGGATTCAATCAATGATAGATCATTACACATTCAAGCCAAGCCATATAGACATCCTGACTTTTGAGAGAGAATTATTAAAAGAACTAAAATTTTGAAGAAAGGGGGCATTCTAGGCCTCAATACAAAATCCTATGATGCCATGGTCAAGGGTCAACTATCAACCACATACCCAATTCAGAGTAAGGCGACATAATAGGAAACTGGAAACATAATTTGCACATACAAGCCTAGAAGATTTAATTTTATTAACTTGTAGAGATGGGTACGAGACTAGTTATACAGGGGAATCACTGAAGCTACTTTATTGCTTCAACTCACATACACTTCAAAATTGGCCTACCAAGGCCTTCTTAGAATTCAAACCTTCGTTCTAATTCTACTCCCTATTCTTAACTTCCTACACTAACTAGCATTCTTTCCGTTTTGACCGACCTCCCTAACTAGTTCTTCCTTCTCCATGCAAGATGAGCGGTTTAACGTCTAGTCGAAGAGCATTCTAGCAAACTGAAATATTTGAACGTTGTTCTACATGACAAGATTGATCTGATCAAGCGGCCAGAGTATATAAGATATTTTACTGCAGTATTCATCTATTACGAGAAAATAATTCAAATTCGAATGTTGATTGTTATTGTATAGGGCCTCTTAAATTGAGAGTTTCTTTTCTAATAACATAAAAAATATGCTTACCATCCAAGCAATGGACCAGACAACATTCGGGCGATGGAGATGGCATTAGGCCAATTCACAGAAGTAACGGCATTTGGGGCCGAATAATCCCATCTAGGCACCCTAACATTTGACAAACTCGCTACATCAACTAATTGAGCATCCGCAACTTGCCACTTAACCCTGGCATTCTCTTGAAAATGTCTTTTAACAAACGCATTTATCCGCGACTCCTTTTTCTGCTTCTTCTCCCCTTCCCACTCGGTGTCTCTGAACACGAATTTTCCAGGGGGGTTAAGAGGGGTCGCTGATTGGGACAACTGCCAGGTCGGCGAGCACAGAAACAATGGTCCGGAATATGCAACCCACTTGTAAAACGGTAAACTCAGTCTCCCCTGCCCGGAGGTTGAACTGAGGGTAGAAGAAGAAATAGGGTTCAGAGGAGAGGGGAAACGAGACCAGACGGGGCGAAGATCAAAAGAAAAGGAAGGCAACGGTAAAGGAGGCGGCGAGTGGTTTGAAGCTACGTGGAATCGAGACCAGGACCAGTAAGAGTTTGCATTTGACCAGGCCTTCCTGGCTGCGCGCGTGAATGCCATTACTGCTGTATTGGGGATTTACATGGTAATCCTTTCATTGCAAATCATGTATGAATACCATATCTCCTACCTTATTCCAACGCTTCTGAGCTAAGATTGTTTTAAAAAAAAACCAGTGGATGCGTCTTATGAACCCGTAGCAGAGTTGTCGAGAATGAGGAACAACGGTATTAAAGCATTCAAACTTTGTCGAGACGTTTCCTGGCAGCTTTGTAGTTCAAAATGAAGAAACAAGATGGAAGTTTGAGAGGGAATTGAACTTACATTGACTGTCTTCTTATTATTTTCTTCGTATGTCTGTCTTATAATAGATCCTCTCTTAATGTTCTTGAAGCAAACTATTTTTTTTTGGATTTTTTATTTTTCTTTAACTTTATAGTTGGCATTAAGAAAGGTTTTTATTTTTTTTAATTCTATTTAAATTAAAAAAATTATATGGCAAGTTTAATGATAATTAAAAAAAAAAATTCAAAAATAAAATAATTGTGATAATATTTTTCATGATTTTTTTTTGAGTTGTCTATTTTAATTTCTTGTCATTTTATTAAATGTATGTACCTTTATTTTATGAAAAAAAAAAATATTGATCTAATGACTAATTCTCCCTATAGTGAAGAATATGAATTCGCCATGATAAATATATTTCTATTAAACTAGCACTTGCACCGAGGGGGTGCAAGGGTTACGCCGATAGGAAAATATAGAGAAGTAAGAAGGGGAGTGACGTGCAGTTTGGCACTTGTGTAATATTGTTTGTATATTATAATAGAAATTCAGTAAAAATAATATAATAGAAATATAAATACTACAAATAAGTTTGTTTATAAGTGTTCATAATAAAAATAATATAATATAGTATAAAAACTACAAATAAATTTGTTTATGAGTGTTTAAAATAGAAATTGAGTAAAAATAATATAAAAAAAATCTTTACAGTACATGAAACAAGTTTGCATAATATATCTAATCAAATAGAATAAATAAAATATACCTAAAAAATCTTTAAACTATTTGAAGTAAAATTGACTAAAAGAAATCAAATATAACTAAATCTAATCAATATAATTATAATCTATCCACTATTTGAGTTAAATCTGAATAAAAATCTATTTAAATATAATAAATAAAATGTAATTTAATATTTTTTCCTATTTGTATTTTATTTTTATCTAATATAGACTTGTAAACATATCATTTTATCTTTTTTTTAAATAAATTTGATAGTAACTATTTTATATCTATAATAAAAATAGTATATTAAAAACACTGTACACTATAATATATTTTTATATAATATAAAATTTAATTTTTAATTATTAATTATAATAATTGCATAAATGTATTTAATAGTTTTGTTAAAGAGTATACCTAAATGTATATTCAAGGTAAAGGATGGCGTAATGTTAAAACCTAAATGTGCTCATTATTAGAAAAAAGGAAAAAATCCAGTCATACACCGCAACCAACCAAGTTCCATCCATATGAAATTAGGAAGAAGTGAATTATGCATGTGGGTTTGAAAAATATAGCCTTCAGCTTATTATGATGGATGTTTTCAACTTTAGATATTCTTGAATGCTGAAAAATATTCAGTTAGATGATCAACTATGAATTACTAATTGAATAAGTCACCAAACTACTGACTCAAATTAAGATTTTCAACCAAATATTATGATGTTTATATTATTGTTTAAAAGATGCAAATCATAACCCATATTGTTGGTTAGGATGAAACATATACTTGTATACAAAACCGAGCATGAATAAAACCAAACTAAAAATAAGAATAAATTATAAAATAACAGACACTAACTATAGCTAACCTAGTCACATAAGATTACAATTTATTCCATCGCAGGTGGGTGTCTAGGCTTAAAATAAATTAGATATTATACACCATACTATCATTACGTGTATGAAAATCTCCACTTGTAAACTTCAAGCACTAAGAATTTGAGTATGCCATAAGTGGTTGTATCTCATCTCAAAGCAAGCCAGAAGTTTGTGGGTCCCATCGAGCACGTGACGCACATTAGCTTGGGCTCTGCTTCAGGCGTGGTAGAAGGATAGTGCACATTCTTCTTCTCTACAATTCTATAATTAATTAAAATAATATGTGATAATTAAATAGATTATTGTAAGTCAAAGGCTAGTGTATCTTAGGGCTTATACTACCCATATGTCATGTAGAGATTGGTTGATAGAAAGAGGCATGCAGCGGGTTGCGATGATATAGACTCTTTATAGTTGATAGTTTTCTTTTGTACAGGAAAAACAATTATGAGGTCCCTAAGAATGCAATCTTATAAAGAACATCATGCAAAATATAATGTGTCTGATGAAAATAGCTAACTCGTGGCAGTATGTAATCTGACTTCTACACGTAGCTACATGAATCTGTGGTGGCAACATATATGTTTTTCTAGTAGTATAATATTTTTACACATTTGTCTTTTTGAACAGCTCCTTGTCATATATGCTACTGGTCGAAATAGCAGATCTTGGCTGTGCTACTGATCATAACACCATATTACATACAAATTTTGTAAGGCAAGTGTTGATTATGATTGTTATTGCGGGTGCCTGAAGGTGTTCTACATAAAGATTTATCATTCTACAACAGAGGAAGAGTGTGGAGCAACAGAGCCAAGCAACAGGGTGTAGATATTTACTCAAAGCAGTCTCACAAAGATCTCACTACTTTCATGAAATGCAGAGCAGAGGAGATGGCAGCAGGAGGTGTATTGTTTTTGTGTTTGATGAGGAGGACAAATGCTTCGCCCCCTTCTCAACAAGTTTCCACAGAGAGTGAATTTTGTGGTCAGGATTTTGATCCATTCTTTGTGGGAAAAGTAGCATCCTTCAATTTCTGGTTAATGATTTTCACTTTTCAGTTTTCAGCTGTTTGCTTGGTAAATGTGGCTCTAGGTCCATCTTTAACCAAACAACAGATAAGGAGTGCAAATAAACATTATTTTCCTGTTCAAACAATGATAAAATAAAAAACTGCGGCTGGGCCAATTTGATAGCAATGGAAAGCACTGGAGCTTTCTTAATAATGCCAGCCATCATTACAACAAATTCTTGTATCAGTCACCACACCGAGCATGACATTAAATCTTTAGGCATTCATGCAAAATGAAATCCCTCTTAAGCATTATCATTGCTAAGATATTAGAAAATAAGTTTAGGAATTAGCTCATCTCAAAATTTTAGTCCCATACTTAGTCTGGCAGGCAGACTAATCTTCTATGCATGATTGCAGAATTTAAAGGAAATTGACCTGCTCCAATGAATTCCAAAGGGAAGAGGGAGATGGAACAATCAAAACCACAGGAGATAAAAAAAAAGTCAAGAAATGTGGGTGAAACAAATTTAAAAATCTGGTAAACGTGGTGGAGAGAAAAAGAGGAGCATGGGCATGAGCACTCAAGGAGTGGCCATGGCGGGAATGAAGCTGTGGAGTGACAACGCCATGAAAGAGGCTTTCATGGCATTGTCTGCTTCGCAAACGGATTTTGGGTGGAGCAGTGGTGAGGCAGCTGTGGCTGCGGCGAATGGGGGTGGGAGTAACTCTTTGTTCAATCAGGAGACGCTGCAACAGAGGCTCCAGATGCTTATTGGGGGTGCAAGGGAGAGTTGGACTTATGCTATATTTTGGCAGTGGTCTTATGAAAGGTGGATATTAACAAGTGTGCTAAACTACAATGAAAGCTAGATATTAACTACAATGAAAGCTGGAGCGGGGGAAGTACCCTGCATTGTTTAAATTTCTTTTCCTGGTATGTCCTTTTCCCTCTGTTTAAATTTCTTCTCCTGATATGTCCTCTGCCCTCCACATAGTCTCCTGCAATTTGGTGTGAGTAATATGTCTGCTTCGGTAGTAGTCTCGATGAAAGTCGTGTTCATTATTCTTGTAGGGATAATTAGCAAATATTTACCAATATCAATAAATGTAGAGGATGAAAATTTATGGCATCTGAGATAGTGCAAAGATTTTTACTAGCTGGGGGCTAATATTTTCAATCTTATGGAGATTTCAAATCTAGAAAGTACGTTTTAGATCTTTGTAGTCTGACAGCACACTGCAGGACACAAAAGGACGGCTACTTACACCCACATAGCCCACCCAGCTCATCGACGACTTGATATTCATAGAGTTGGCAAGTGGGTTCCACCTGATTTGTTTGACGACAAAGTTTAATAGCAATCCACAAAAGTTTGACGAAAAACCATGGTAGTTTGACGGCGTGAGACTTGTTTCAGGCTGAAAGCTCATGCAATATATAGCCTATCGGCTAATTAACAAACATTCTATAAATCAATGAATAATATTTGTATTCATAATTTCTTTTAATTTGAGAAGTTTGTCTTTAATTATTTGCATACTTAATGTAAATCTCTTTATGACATTTAACCTCTAGCATTTAATTACTCTCCTTTCCTTGCATTTCTATTAATATTCTTCTACCAAGAACCCTTATTATTGTCAAGTTTGAGCTCAACAAGAAATTGTGTTGGAACTATTAAGAATCCTTCGCATGCCTCATTATTGCCTCTACAAGTTATAATTGTCTGTCTTTAGGGATATCAATGTGTTTACCTTCCTCTTTCACCTTCAAGAGTACCACAAGTGAAGGCTAGAGGGAAGGAAGCTAATATTGGTTTGTCGAGGACAAAACTACCACTATTCAAAGTTTGCTTTGCATTGAAATAAATCAAATCCTATATATGGAATTCATGTTTCATTGTATTAGATTTAGAGTTGATTGATTTATTTTATTTGAAAATTGTATGTGGAACAGATGTTTAAATAGTTTAGGATAAATTTATTATGTGAGGAATTAATTAAATATTACTTAGGTTCTTTGTTGAAAATTTTTTTATTAGTCAAATCTCCACTTCAAAGTTTGTATTAGAATATGAAAAAAGTTTATTGTCTATTATATATGTTCATAGGATTTTTATAATTATTTGTTAGAATATTTTCATTACTTTAAAGAATTAAATCAAGAATAAATCACATAAATTTTAGGATTTCAAGAAGGATTCTTTGAAGATTTTTTTGAAATTCTTTAGTTTATTCCAAGGATGTAGAAGAAATGCTAGCCAAACTAATATGTAAAATTATTATACCAAAAAGCACAAATTAAGAAGAAAAGAGATTTTCTTGCATTCTAAGAGAATTTGTATCAATTGTAGTCATGTAAGGGGTTTAAGGGTTTGATCAATCCTTTGAGGAAAGAAGAAAAATAGATCTAATTAAATATTGGAAACATAACAACATATAAATTAACACATATAAGAATAAGAATGAAGAAGAATAGATAGAAGAGAAGAGACACCAATACACATGGGGGAAACCATTTTGGGTAAAAACACCCACAATCTAAATCACCAAACAAATGTATTAATCTACAACAAAAACATGTTACAATACACTTTCAAGATTAAAGTCTTGGATCTTACAAAGTTATCAAGTAGTAGATCTTACATTCCATATCCATGGCTAGGTGTGGATTTTCATCAATTGTAGTCATGTAAGGGGTTTAAGGGTTTGCTCAATCCTTTGAGGAAAGTAAAAAAAAGCAGATCTATTTAAATATTGGAAACATAACAACATATAAATTAACACATATAAGAATAAGAATGAAGAAGAATAGATAGAAGAGAAGAGACACCAATACACACGGGGAAAACCATTTTGGGTAAAAACACCCACAATCCAAATCACCAAACAAATGTATTAATCTACAACAAAAACATGTTACAATACACTTCCAAGCTTAAAACCTTGAAATGGACATCAACATATTACTCCTCTAGAGGAAATCTTACAACATAACCTTGCAATGAAAACCCTTCATAATATCTCAACCTAGGCACCCAAATAAATAGGCAAACACCAAGAAATAACAAATAGTTTTGGAAAACTATGATCTAACCAAGGGTAGTATGGAACCCAAAGTCCATGACTCAAATTCAAATTCCCTTATTCTATGATTTATCCAACAAGCTAAAAATGGCCATGTTATAAGGTTCCTTACACTTGTCGTATCCAATCCACCAACTTGGGAAACCAAATTTTGGCATTTTACCTCCTCTAGAAAGATGCTTGTGACATGAATCATAAACGTCATAATATTGGTCAAGATTCTTTGTGATCTCCTTAAATTCTCTTACATGTGTCACAAAATCTATCATGTATTACTCTAGTTGTGATGACCTTACACACACGACAAGATGTCAACACATAGCCAAACCATGCCACCTCAATGTGGGATGCCTACCTACTAATGTAAGGCCAAAAAATCACTAAAGATAAAATATAAAAATCCTCTAAATGGTATGCCCCTCTCTCGCAAGAAGATAAAATCATGAGAATCTATGAAATAGCAAGAGCATACAAAATTATTATAAATTAACATTAGAAATGCAAGGTTGAGACACCTTATCCCAACATGGATTAGTTAATATGGACTTACTTTGAAGGATTGAGGATAATGTTGGTTTCATTCCTATTCTCTATTTTATCCCTCTTTTATGAAATTGGCATAAGATTTTATAACATTTTTTTCCCCAATATGTATGAGGATAGTTTGGACTTCCCTGGTGTTTCTATTGACATGATTTTTATCCTTATCTATCCTCTTAATTTGATATCCATATGGCTAACAGTATTCATATTCATAAAATACCTAAATTTATTATGAATGGGACACTAGGTTTCCCTCCAACTCTACTTACATTCCATACAACATCTACTTTACAAAGTTATCAAGTAGTAGATCGTAGCTATCAAAGTATGGTTAAAGGTCAAAAATTAATTACTAATAAACCAATTTTTACCTCTAGTACTCCAATGTTATCTCCTCCACAAAATTATAACCAAGGCACATAAGGAATATTATATTATTGATCAATTCTAGAACACATAAACTAAGATAGCTATTTGGGATTTAGTATGTACATCACCTTTATATAAGGAAAACATGCAAAGAGCTTTTTAGAAGATACAAATGTATTCAAATACATCTCCATTATAACTTATTTGATCACATCCATTGATCCTTGGCACAAACACAAAATTTCATTTTATGATATTGATATCCCACATAAGTAAATTATTAATCAATACTTACCTTTGCATATCATGGTAAAGTTCAAACTTACAAGCATTAACCATCCATTGGTTAGTAATGGGTTCACTTTGAATATACATAGGGAATATTGTTTAAAACATTTAAACATAGATACAAATGACAATATATGGGCATTATTTTTCTTCCTATTATAGTTAGACCACTTAGTATGGATTCACCATTCCTTGTGATTATTAAGATATTAACATATAATAACTTGTTAGGTTGTCCATTGATTCATGCAAAGTATGCCATCTACTCTACATAGGATTGTAAAATTAAATTATAATAATAGGAAATACCTTATATATGTGGACCTACATCCATTTAGTCATTATTAGATAACTAACCAACCTAGATTTGTTATTTAACAAAATCAATTGACAAAAAGATACATTTACAAAAGAGGAAAAGAAACAAGAACCTAAAGAACATAATCTCCTAACTAGTGGTAGTTCTTTAATTGAATATCCATTTAGTCATTTTTATATGATTCACCTGCCTAAATTACCTAAATTTTTCATTACACAAAATGAATTGGCAACATGAGACACCTACAAAAGAGGAAAAGAAACAAGAACCTAAGAATGAGACCCCCTAATTACTTATAGTGATTTGATTGATGATGATTAAAGAACATTAGATTTTACACCTTGGTATATTAGAGAATAATTTTTTTGTTCTAAAGCTTATAATATACCTTCACTTTATATGGATCCCTCTGTATACGGTTAATCACCTCAAAACTCAAGATGATAACAAAACAAGATCAACTTGTATCTATGGCACTAAATTCAAGATTAATACTTCTACTTTAGTTTTATCTATTCCTCCTAGAATATTGGACAAATTATATTATCCTAGATATATGATTACTTAAAAAACTTGAATACAAAGTTAAATGAGTTGGGGAAAATGAGTAGTGTATATGTAAACCAATATTCTTACCATAAAATAAAGATAAGGGAGTTATTTCTTGTGTACCTAGAAGATCTTGAAAAATGGTTAGAATAATCAAAAGAAGAGGAATTAACATACTGTATCCATAATTTTTTTATATTAGTGCTTTGTGTGATAAATATTTTTTATTTATAGATATTATCATAATTCATGATTCAATTACATGTGGTTCAATTAATTTAACCATATAAGAGCATGTGATTGATTAATTTATTTAAATGATCACTCTTACAGTAATTATATCATGATTCACATCATGCATTCATTAATTATTACATACAAGTGTATTTCTTATCATTGGCATTGTTACATTATTTACATATATACACAAGAATATAGATAAAAACAAAGCTTAAGAACACATATAAATATTCAGTCATAAAATTCATGAAATAATATAAGAACGATTCTATAACATGTCATATAATGATTCCAATAACAAAAATATTATGCATGTCTCATTTAGAGGGTGGTGGTTTGTAGAATCCCTCTCATATCTAACTCCTGATAGATTTAGTCAAATTGGGAGATCATGTATTATATCTAGATTTTAATTAGATAATAACCATTGTCATGCTTTGTATATGCCCTATCTCCCCATGGATCCTCATGATTCTTACTTCATTTTCTCTATGCTCTTGAAAGTTCATGGTATCTATAATATTACCTATTTATGGAAGCGTGATAAATTATCCTGTGTTTGTCAATTTTAGTTTGTAATTTATCTTTCTTAGCCTTTGTAGTCTTCAATGCTACATTTATGTTATCCTTTCACCCTAAACTTTCTCTACCTTTGTGTGGGATGCATCTCTCTAGTTGTAGAACCTCAATATTTACCTCAACTCTCTTTCTCTTAATCTCAACCTACTATATGGGCACCTTAGTTGTGGTTACCACATATGCTACTTGTGCTTAATTCACTTGATCGAATAATGAAGCTAAGTGATGTGCATGATGATAATTTATCTCTCTAATGGAGTCTCTATGATTTAGGGATTTATGGGTTTTCCAGTCCATTTTGTTTGTTAAAACCTTAGACCCTTGTTACTTTTCTTAAAGTTTGATGTAGTGCGTTCTATTTTGATGTTGACCATTTCTTCCCACTACTTCCTCTTTAAGTTACATGTTCATTCCTTTCGTAATGTTTGAAGACCGACATATTTTATCACTTGTTGGCTCTGTATCCTAGTTCATTATGAATAAATTTTATACACATGTTTTAATTAATGACTTAAACACCTTTGCTAGCAATGGTCCGCACTCAAGATACATTTTGATCTTTCATTCCAACAATTCACTTGATACTGCAATTTCAATCACTCAACACATAAGTATTAGAAAATAATGCATCATACCCAAAATCTAAATCCATTTCCTACATAACCCCATGAGAGAAAAGCATGCATGAAAGTAACCATAATGCATAGATCAAATAGAAAAACCACAAGATAACACAAGGTATACCTTGGGAAAACCCTCAAGATGGAAAAACTCAGTCTCCAAAAGCATCCATACTCCATCTATTATTCAACAAATAAACAATACATGCACTTACAAGAGTTATCATGAATACTTCTGAAACATCAAGCCTCTCCAATACATCCTCCATGTGTCCAAGCATGAATCCACACATCCCATGTCATGCTTCACATACGCACTCCTCAAAAAAACTCAATAATGATAGCTCACTCACCCAAACAACCTTAACCACTAAACATGTGCTTGCTTTATAGACCCAAGCTCACACAAATATAGCTAAGTGGTAAGATAAAACCATGTGAATACAAAACCACTAGCCCCTCATTTAATATTGGATACTAAGTTTTCACTTTATTACATATCTCTCCAATATTAAATTATTATCCCATGTCTCTCACACATTAAATAATAATACAATGTTACAATACAACATAAGTGGTCCCCAAATAATTACCTAGTGTGATTAACCACACCTCCTAGGTGCATCACAACTAAATAATTATGTAATTACAACATTATAATATAAAATTTTATGCAATGGTATACAACACCATATCCCAACATTCTCCCACTTGTTGTATCATTGCGTAAGGGATCAATCAATTAAAAACATCATCATAGCCATACATATAATCACACGAAACTCCAATATGCTCTCGTGCTCCATCAAGATACTTGCAATCAAACCAAAGTGACCACCATCTCAAGCAAGAACTCCTCTCATCCTTCAACATTCCACCTATGGAAGAAAAAGAAAATGACAAGGTGAAGATGCACTAATCCAAGAACATGAGCATCAAATCCAAGTGATAACAAAGGCTCCAACCAAGCTGTTGTCAAAGGTGAAAAACCCACATGATCGAAAATAACATCCACAACACATGTTAATACATCCAACCATCCACACCTTCTAGGTATCAATAACATCAGTAAAATCATGCCAACAACATATGCAACTCATAAACCGCAATCACAAGCTCGTTGTATCAAACATGACCACAAAGAACATACATATCCAGGAACTCCCATTGCATGGGTAATGTCAAACCATATCAAGTCTACCAATCAACACTATATCAAGGTGTGATAAATGATCAACAATGAAGTACCAAGAATAATCACCATGATCCACACATGCAACACCAGTAGTTGCATACTCTCTCACAACATGTCACCACCATCCTCCCAAATCTTATGAACATGAACCTCCAAGAAGGAACCATAGAATGAAGAGAGAAAACTTGTAAATCATAACATGTGTACTTCTAGCAACACCTCAAAAGTACAACATTGTGTCAAGTATGATCTTATAACCCCAAATGAAAAGCCTCAACAACATCCAAACCATTCAATCTCTTAGATCAAACAATACATGAATCATGTAAAATGCCAACATGGATGTAAGCCTCTCTATCCAAGGAAATCATACTCAAAGTATCCATTCCCAAAACAAGGAAATCAACCCAGTAACCATCTCCCAAAATGCTCAAAATAAATGATAACATAAAATCATATGCACAAGGAGATAACCATGCTAAGCATCCCTCAAAATGAATCCTCTAGAACTAACTATCCATAGATTAATATCCATATCTGTGAAAGATAAAGCAATATAAACTCATGCTAAACAATCCTCGAATGAGTCTCCCAAAATCAATCACCATGATTCAACTCATTCCCATGAGAAATCAAAGCACGAAACATAAACACATCAAAAATAGGATGGGTAATACCTATTAGATGATAAACTAATGAGCAGACCAAGAGTGGGGAATGAGAATGCTCCTCCAAGATAACCAAGTCATCATGAATCACTCCAAGAAATAATATCCTCTAAAGTTCCATCATGAACTCACATCCATATCCAGGTGAAAGCTCCTTGGACTCCATGTTGAAACCTCCAAAGAGTAATTGTCTCAAGCAAATGTCTCTAATCCCAAGAGAACTCTAGCCTCACTCAAGTCTCTGAGTATCCATTAGCACCTCCAACTGATCAATCCATGCTAAGCTCCAAATGCAACACCACACTATCATGAAACACCCATACAAATGACCAATGTACTCAATACCAAGAGAACCAACAAGACCAATGTCAAAGCTCCAACCACAAAATCAAGAACCCAACATGACATCATGATCTAACCATCTCCTCCTAGGGGATCACATGTAACAATGCATACCTCTTGGTCTCAAGAGAACATGTATCATGTCAAACTTCTAAGCCAGTATAAAAAATAAACCATGACACAATACAAATCACACTCTAAACCAAGAAACATCTCTAATCACATGAAGATAACCATCACCAATGATGAATCGTGTCACTGCCAACAAATCCCACTAAACCGTGATATCGAGCTACACATGGCATCGTGACAACCATCTCCTCCATGAAGATCATCCAAGTCCACTCACATAATTGAAATTTCAATCATACCAAGCAATACCAAGATCTCCAATCCAAGAAGATACAACCGCCATCAAACAATTAGGAATCAATCCTACACCACCAAGTCATCATTGTTAAAAGCTCGCACTGAAAAGTGTAACCGATGAATGTACCACGCTATCATGACATTGTGATAAAACCCTATGCTACAAGTCCCATCAACTGACTAATTAGGTACTCTAACCATCCATCTTCTCGTCCCAAAGCAAAATACCAATGCACAAATGACCACAGACAAGACCAACTAACAAAGTTTGCATCGACACTAAAAAAATCTTGTGGACATAGACAATCCACAATTGAGTCATCTCACTGCAACTAAATGGGTGGATAACCCACACAACTACATAACTCAAAGATCCAAACAATGAAGCATGCAAACTCATCATCACATTAGTAACCTACTATAGACACCTAAATTTAACCACCCCCATATGGTCAAATTAACTCTTGTATTCTTCTATCCCATATTCATAAGCCATATTAATTAAATAATTCATTATTTGGTTAATATTCATCTTGTTCCTAATGTCCCCTAAGGTGTTTAATTAATTGATTGAATACCTTATCCCTTCTTCTCTAAATTAAATAAATAGTCTAATTTATTTAATTTAGTCACTTTAGCCAAAGGAATTAAATCAATTTTTAATTCATTCCTTCTCTCTCCTCATGTCAACATCCTCCACAATCTTCCCCTAATCTAGATTAATTTAATTAATCTGTGATTAGGATGTGCACATCACTAATTGTGATTAGTGTCACATCCTCCATATTTTGCAACTTGCCCTTAATCCATAATTATCCCTCCTAATCATTTGCACAACCCCTAATCGAGGTTAATTAGCCCCTAATCTTGTCCTCTTTCCAATTATGACAAGGGTACCATGGTCAACCCTCATTAATGCATTCTCCATTTGGAGAAGTTATCTCCATCCCCCAAGGAATTTAAAATTCCTTTTTATTCCCCCAACATGCACAAGTGGAATTTTTAATTCCACTTATCCCTCCAATGCATCCTATGTGGAATTTTTAATTCCACTATATTCTTCCAACCTTCTTGGAGGAATATAATCCTAATATAAAATACGCATTCCCAATCCCCGTGTCCTTACAAGGGGAATTTTTAATTCCCCTTGTTCTTCCCAAGGTCAATCTCCAAAACCAAGGGAGATTTTAGAAGTTTTTTAAAATCCTTCTATTGTCACATCTATCCATGATTTGGGGAAGATGAGATAAGATTAGTCTTTTTCACCCTTCCCCAAGATACTTGCAAGTACCTCCATGTGGCCTACACCTCATCACCACATCATCTTCCCCTTTCCACGTCACCTTCCACATGTCCTCATGAGATGAGATGAGATGTCTCAAGACATCTCAACCCTTGATCATTTACCCTAGAGTTAATCTCATCCCTCCATTTCTCTAGAGACATGTTTGCTAAATACTTAGCAAATTATCTCATTTTCATAACACAACACATGCATTCAACTTACCTTCTTGCACTCAAGCCATCTGACCTCCATTGTTGCAACAATTCAAGCTTCAATATTGCATCCAATCCATAATCCAACATCACCATTACATTCCCCATGACATTTTTCATCCATATAGGTTTTTAGCTATTCAATCAAGGAAGGAGCACACATCAACAAGATCAAGGGCCAACCAAAAGATCAACTTGGGCATGGTATAATATTTGGTTCTATCTTTTATTTTGTTCAAGTTCAACTAGGCCAATCTTGAGTGTAGGTTTATGATTTTCTTTCTTGCATTTCATTGTGTTTATTTTTGCATTTTTAGGTTATAATTCATAGCTTCACACCTACAATCTGAGATATTAAAGAAGATAATCTTGTAGACAAGAAGATTCAAACAAGATTCAAACACCAAATCAATCTCATATCTGATTTGTCACACATGTCCACAAATGAGTAACCATAGTCGAGGAACTAATCAAGCATCCTAGAGATAATAACAACCTCCCAACACCAAACCAAATCACCACCAAAAAACCACATACATGACCATGTCATGCCAATGCATAAATATACTTGTATATCCATGATACCATAACCATAGCCAACACTATACTTGCACTCAACTATCACCCACACAAGATTCTAAGCCTCCACTCATGTCAACCCATGTCCTCAAAATCGAAGGCAACCTGTGTACCTATCACAATCAAAGTCCAACTCTAAAAAAACACATGTAAACTTATACTAGGAAGCACCAAAGTAATAATCAACTATATCATCATAAATATCATATAAAAACATGTACCCCCTTAAGGTTTTGCCTCTTGAATTGTTCAGATTCTCACACAATCACACCTTGAATCTCAAGCTCCTATAAGTGATCAAACAAGTACAAACCTCATCCTCCACCACAAACTGATAATATACCTGACCCACTATGTAGTACATTGTACATGCTCTCCAACGCTTATTCAAAATAAAAAAAAATGATTCCATATGTAAAATTTATGACCAAAACTATGTGCAAGAGAACATTTGGCTTCCAGGCCCCAAAAATTAATCAAAACAACAAAATAATGGAAACAAATTTGCACCACTACGTAGTACTCAGAACCACACTTCCAATGAGTATAAGAATTCAAAAATCCAACATCTTGGGTGAAAATTATGCCCCTTGGAAGAAAAATGACCAATTTGGCTTATAGAGGTGGCAAGCAAGTGCCCGACTGGTGGCCCCGAGGTGACCCACCAATGGCCCTATAGTGGCAGGTTTAGAAAAGCATTTAAATTCGTTTAAATCTACACCTTTTAAAACTTTTCGATGGAATTTAAATAAGAATTAATTTTTATTTAAAAACTTGGTCAGTTAAATTTTAAAGCCCCACAGGTTGTGAAGGTTGGTCCCCCATGGGACTAGGCTAAGCCTTACTAGCCCAACAGGGCCTGTAGTGGAAGTACTACCGCTAGTAGTACCCGTTGGCATTAGGCTACCAAGGTATGGGGGGCAGCGTGGGGTCTGCAAACCACCCACCCTCTATTTAATATATATACTATTTTAAAAATGATTCCTTAATTAAACTTTTTTCGTAGACTTTTAAAATTTAAAAAATATTTTTATTTTCTAAAGTTGTCGACTTGCAGTTGACCTATACAACCATACGGGTAGGCTGTGGGTAATCTTTTTTTTCATTTTTTCATAATGGCCAAAATAGGGAAAATTTTATATCAATCTTCATTTCTCAGCCATCTTGGATCCAATGGTGAGGTACATTTTGTCTCAAGAGGTCATCCATGAAATTCCCTCTACAAAAACCTCATATTAAAGCTCAATCCAAGAAACCCTTTTGACCCAAAATTTTCAAGCCTCAAATCTTTAATAAACCCAACAAATCCCAACACCCCAAAAGCCCAAATCTATAAAATAACACCTACAACATGTGTTCCATACCTTGTAATGCCTCAGATCTAACTTGCATAGCCATGGATTTAACTTTGCACCAAATCTACTCAAACAAGGGTTATAACAAAACCTGGGAGTTCACACCTCCCACGACCATTATAGCTTTGATACCACTTGTTAGGAAATAATGGATCATACCCAGAATCTAAATCCATTTCCTACATAACCCCATGAGAGAAAATCATGCATGCAAGTAACCATAATGTATAGATCAAATAGACAAGCCAAAAGATAACATAAGGTATACCCTAGGAAAATCCTCAAAAGGGGAAAAACCAGCCTTCAAAAGGATCATAACCCATCTATTATTCAACAAATAAACAATACATGCACTTACAAGAGTTATCATGAATACTTCTGAAACATCAAGCCTCTTTAATGCATCCTCCATGTGTCCAAGCATGAATCCACACATTCCATGCCATGCTTCACATATGCACTCCTCAGAAAGACACAATAATGATAGCCCACTCACCCAACTAACCTTAACCATTAAACATGTGCTTGCTTTTATTGACTCAAGCTCACACAAATACAACCAAGTGGTAAGATAAAACCATGCACCACAAAACCATGTGAATACAAAACCACTAACCCCTCATTTAATATTGGGTACTAAGTTTCACTTTATTAAATATTTCTCCAATATTAAATTATTATTCCATGTTTTTAACACATTAAATAATAATACAATGTTACAATACAACATAAAGTGGTCCCCAAATAATTACCTAGTGTGATTAACCACACCTCCCAGGTGCATCAGAACTAAATAAGTATTTAATTACAACATTATAGTATAACATTTTATGCAATGGTGTATAACACCATATCCCAACAATAAGTAAATTGCACTAACCTTCAAGTATCTTGACGGTACTGGACACGTGTTGACTTCCTTTTGTATCGTGCAATTTCTTCACACCATAATTTCTATTCCATAATGTAGATAATTTATGGTAGCTTGATTTCCTTTGAAGATATGAGACACATGGGCATTCTCGATTAGAGTATGCAATCCTTTCACACCATAATTTCAATTGTTCGGTGTATAAGTAAATTGTGTTAGACCTATGTGTTTAAAAAAGCCGATATTTGTCACTTTGTTATCGGTCAACTTTATAGCACATTTTTCATTCTGAATATTCCTTCCACAATACGCTGATGCTTATCCAATTGAAAATTCAATGAACACGCGTCCATTTCCCATTTGAGCATATAATGATAACACATTGTATTTTCACTCAAATATTTTCAAATCACTTTTGTGGTATACCATATGAATGGGCTAGTTACCCATCATCCCAAACCACTTCAAGATCAATGATTGTTATTCAAAATAGAGAACAACTACTTATAAACAACAAGTTTCATCTACACGAGTCATAACTGCAACAATTAAAACACAACGACCATTATTTTAAAGTAATTAATTTAAGCTTTTTTTATATCATTGCATTCAAAATGTTTTTGAGTTTGTGGTGCGAGAAGTTTGAGCTGCTAGTAAAGTTGTATGTTAGATGTAGCAATGTAAATTATCACCCAAGTTGACAATTTCACACTATGTTTTGCTCCCCTTTAAGTAATTGGACATAATTGAGCACCTAATTTCCTAAATTATGCATTTTGTGGCCCATTTTAATCATTTTCTAACAATTTGCATGCACAAAACAAATGCATTCATTTAATACTTTTCCCCCAGCTCCTTAGATCCCAAAAAATAGGTATGGGACACTAGTGCCTAGGATGCCTATGTCCTTGTATTTTGGCTCCAAATTCAAACATGTCGGTGTTGGCATTTTATTATTTGAATTTTAATATCTAAAGTCGGTTATCGAGATTTAATTTTTGGGAAATTAGAATAATTGCATATAAATACCTAGTTATTGCATTATTTGAAATCTAACAAGGAAAATCTAGCAACAAGTGAGAATTATTGAACAAAAATTATTATCAAGAGCATTATCAAGCAAGTCAAGCAAAATTTCAGAGATTTATTACAAAAATTCAAGATACAAGCATCATGTCAAAGTGTATGTGAGTTTGTTCATGTTTATGTTATCGTATTGTTTGTGAAGACTAACCCTTGTAGGTCTCCAAGCAATTCAAGCAAGAAAGATTTAATCCTTGAGGAGATTTGTGTGATTTCAACCCTCAAGGAAGCCATTGAAGGGTGGTTAATTGCAACACTTTATTGATTCATCATTCCCTTTTTATCATTTATCCAAATTTATCATTGACATTGCCATTGTGGAAGTTTAAACACAAACATGGGGTTTGACTAAGGCAAACCCCTAAATGGCACAACTCCTTCTCTCTTTGAATGTGCAAGGTTTAGATTTGAAGAAGTGTAAAAGAAGTTTGAAGGTCAATTATCCATTGTTGCAATCAAACCCTACACCTTGACAACTCATGAAAACTCAATTACAAAATTTGATAGTGATCCATCAGTGTGACAAGTATAGAAGAAAAGCCTTGATTTGACACCAAAAGACTATGAAATTAGATCTGAATTATCCCTATAAGGATAGTGGCACTTGGGGTGCCTATGTACAACATTTTAAGCTCCAAATTTATATCATAGGTGCACAATGTCTTGCTCAGTCCATTTTTGTAGTCTGTTTCTGTCTGTGACTTCTCAGATTTTTTATATTTGCATCAGAACATTAATTTGCATCTTTAGGCTAGTTGAATCATTGCACTTCATCCTTAGGTCCATTTTAGATTTGGTCAAGGGAAGGTTGACTCACCTTTTAGGTTGTAAGTTAGTCCTATATCTTGTTCAAATCCATCAAACCCTTTCTACCTCAAATTATAAATGAAATGCACCATTTGAAAAAGTGTCAAATCCTAGGAGTAAAACCCCAGGGGTTTCACTTTTTCTATATTTCATTTCGATGAACCTGACACATTAACATCATAAACCTTATGAAATTCTGAAGCAATCCATCTTAAATATAGGTTTTACATTGCATTACTTTACATTATTCAATTAGGCATTCACTTTTGCATCATAAAAAGTAAAAAATAAAAATGGCATATAATATTACATTATAGGTTGTAATAAGATTAAATTCAATCATCTTAGGTCTGATTTACATTTCAATTGCATTCACAAAGTTGCAATAGGTTATTTAAAATCTGAAAACAAATTTGAAAGTGTCGTTGCATGCATTTAGGTATCTTGCATATAGCTAAAAAAGTGAAAAATTGCATTATTTTATTTTAAAAAGCATAATATCATCAATTTTAGAATTTTTCATATTACAATTAGTTATTTGTTGTATTTTAGATCCATAAATTGCATACACAATTGTCATTTATTGTTCAAGCATTTTCAATATTGTGGCACACTTACATTTTGAGTTACATTATAGTAAATTGAGCAAATTTTGGAAAACCATTCACTTCAAACATGTTTGCACATAGACATAGAAACCTTAAACAGTATTACAAACAATCAAACTCTAAATTTTGCAAAACCCTATCCAAGACATAGGTGCCCTGGGTGCCTTAGTCCTACTCTTTGTGGCCCAAATTCCTGTGACAGAGACCTCTTAGAATCCTTTGTCCAGATCTGTTGTTTGTTTTCTAGTTACCTATTACATAACAGTCTGAACCTCAGTGCAAGCATCATATTTCATAATGGCTCAGTGTTTTGGTTGGATGTTGACTTCCTTGAAATCCTTGGTTGATGTTTCAAGTTGTGTGTTTGGTAATGACCCTAATTCAAATAATGACATTCATGATCCTTCATCTCCCAACACATGTCTTCTTAATGGAGATATCTTGAGACAAGAAGAGGATAAATGAATTCATAAATAATACCTTGCCCAACCTTGAGAACAATGTGACCCTTTGTCCTTCAATGGAATGGCCTAATTACCCATATCAACAATCATCACCACCTACCATACCACCACTTGAACTATTTTCCACATCACATAAGGAAAGTGACTTACAATTCATACCTCAACCAATGCGCATGGAAGTGCCTATCAGTAACAATTACAAGGAAAACATATCACCCAATCTCCCATCATATGAGAACAAAGTTACAAACACACATGTTAGCTTGGAGCAATGCTATGGCCAAGGCTTTAAGATCCTAACACAACAAGGATGTGACATAAAGAATGAACATGAAATTCATTCCCTTTTGGAACAAACACCATCTAAAGACACAAAAGGAATAGGTTATCAAGGTCCTCCACCTTTACATCAAACATTTGTTCCACCAACCAAGCCATACAAAGTCCATGGCCCTATTAAGAAAGGTGTGTTACCTACTACACATCCTTTATTAGAGATTGAGCATAATTTAGCTACACTTCTAAACTTGGGATACATTACATTACAACCTATGCGTGAACGAAAAGATACTAAACGAAAGAAGAAAAAAAACATCTGATTGTGCATATCATAGAATATTTGGACATACTATTGATGAGTGTGGTGCTTTAAAGAAGAAATTGGAAGAATTTGATCCTTGCAATTATAAAATTGATCAAATAATCTATTGACATGTATGTGCTCTGCTCCTTGCCATGTGGTAGTTGTAGTATCATGACATACTCACTACCATGCATGGGGGTATAAACTAGGCTTTATGCAATCAAATTTCATCTCGCAAGGAGTAGCACATCATCATCCATTTTGGGCTCATTTTGTCCCTACGCTTGTGGGCAAGGTGTTAAGTAGTCTTGTGTTAGGAACATCCCTTCTAGCAAGGGATCCCTTTTTATCTCCTTAAAACGTTAGTGTAGCAAGTGCAGTAACATTTTAAGGGGGGCATATAGTTCCCTGCTCATTGTTTTCATATAAAATGGTCCCTTTTTAGTGATGATAGCATGCATCTCCTAGAAAGTGTCACCTTATCAATGGAAGTGTGGCCTTCTCAATATATGTTGTGTCTCATTTGTGATGACATTGGGCTTGATATCCTCTAAGTGTGTGACTTTTCTTGGCATATAATGTTCCCCTTGGTAGAAATGCTATGATAGTATTCCCTAAGGTGTGAGATTTTATTCCCTAACTTGTCCTCTCTTAGTGGTGATGTCATGTGTGATATTCCCTAAGGTGTGAACCTTCATGTATTGAGAAATACCTCTTTGTTATTTTGTAAATTACCTTTTGTGATGGTGTTGTTAATAACACCCCTTGAGGTTTTGGCCTTGTCTTGTTCATCTTCTTAGATGTTTTTCAACCTTCTTAGGTGAAGTTTTCATCGTCTGCTTAGATATTTATGTGCCTTCTTAGGCAAGTTTTTGCACCTTCTCAGGTGATTTTGTCATTTATGTGCCTTCTTAATCGAGTTTGTGAACCTTCTTAGGTGAGGCTTTGGCAAGATAGTTCATAAATTCAACATAATAGAGTTTTTTGGGTCATGGAATTTAACACCCTTTTTAACATGGTTGTTGAGCATAACACAACTTGCTTGATAGTAGAGCTATGTGTTTCATGAGTGTCTAGAATAGCACAACTTGCTAGCCTTATAGAACCCATCATATTGCATCGACACCTAACATAACACAACTTGCTAGCCAGTGGATCTATGTGGCTCATGAGTGATTTGGCATAACACAACTTGCTATTCCTCATGAGAGTGTTCCCCTCTCTAACATGTATTCAATGGTGATGATTGGTATGTGAGACAATTTAAGACTGAGGTCTATTTACCTTATCGACTCGAGTCCTTTTAGTACCAATCTTGTGTTTTGTTGTGTGTCTTCTTCATGTTTGCATTGTGTTTGTGTTCATTTTGTTGTCATCTATATGCTATGTGTTTTCATCGTGTATGCTTTGTGTTTTCGACATGTATGTTTTCTTGTTGTATTTCATATGTGTGTGTTCCTTTGTGCTTATGTTGTCTTGCCACGAGATATTAGATCCTAGGGGCTTATGCACACCCCCTAAATGATTGTCATCTTATCTCCTCAATATTTGGACAATCAGACCCCTCTTGACATATTTTCTACTTTAGTGTGATTCTGAGCGTAAGTTCATACTCTCACTAAAGTGGGGGCTAAATGTAACGTTGTAAATTATCACCCTTGACAATTTCAAACTATGTTTTGCTCCCGTTTAAGTAATTGGACCTAATTGAGCACCTAATTTCCTAAAGTATGCAGATTGTGGCCATTTTAATCATTTTCCAACAATTTGCAAGCACAAAACAAATGCATCCATTAATACTTTGCCCCCGACTCCTTAATTCCCGAAAATAGGTCTGGGACACTAGTGCCTAAGGCACCTATGTACCCCTATTTTGGCTCCAAATTCAAACATGTCGATGTCGACATTTTATTATTTGAATTTCAAATATCTAAAGTCAGCTATCAAGATTTAATTTTCAAGAAATAAGAATAATTGCATATAAATACCTAGTTATTGCATTATTTGAAATCTAAAAAGGAAAATCTAGCAACAAGTGAGCATTATTGAGCAAAACTTATTTTCAAGAGCATTATCAAGCAAGTCAAGAGTAGAATTTTAGATACTTATTGCAACAATTCAAGATCCAAGCATCATATCAAAAGTGTATGCGAGTTAGTCCATATTTATGTTATAACATTGTTTGTGAATACTAACCCTTGTAGGTTTGCAAGCAATTCAAGCAAAAATGATTCAAGTCTTGAGGAGATTTGCATGACTTCAATCCTTCAAGGAAACCATTGAAGGGTGGTGAGTTGCAACATTTTGTTGATTCATCATTCCCTTTTTATCATTTATCTATTTATCATTGAAATTGCCATTGCAAAAGTGGAAACACTAACACGAGGTTTGACTAAGGCAAGGCCCTAAATGGCACAACTCCTCTCTTTGAATGTGTATGTTTCAAATCTGAAGAATAGTAGAATATTGAAGGTCAATCATCCATTGTCGCAATCAAACCCTACACCTTGAGAACTCAAAAAAACTCAGTTATAGAATTATCTGACAGCGATCCAACAGTGCGACAAGCGGAGAAAAAAAGCCCTAATCTGGCACCAAAGGACTACAAAATCATATTTGAATTATCCCTACAAGGATAGTGGCGCCTAGGGTGTCTATGTCCAATATTTTTAGCTCCAAATTTATATCATAGGTGCACAATGTCTTGCTCAATCCATTTTTGCAGTTTGTTTTTATTTGTGACTTCTCAAATTTTTTGTATTTGCATCAAAACAGTAATTTGCATCTTTAGGCTAGTTGAATCATTGCACTTCATCCTTAGGTCCATTTTAGATTTGGTCAAGGGCAGGTTGACTCACCTTTCAAGTTGCAGATCAGTCCTATATCTTGTTCAAATCCTTCAAACCCCTACTACCTCAAAATATAAATGAAATGCACCATTTGAAAAAGTGCCAAATCCTAGGAGTAAAACCCTAGGGTTTCACTTTTTCTACATTCCAGTAGATAATTTAGGGTTTTAAGCAAATTCATGAGTAAGCCATTATGTTCTATGAAAAATATTTTGATATTAGTTAAGTTTCTTGTAATTGCTAATTAGGGTTTTTGAGAAGTTCTTTGCATTTTCTTCTAATATTTTAAGAAAGCTCAATACCATAGGTTGTTTAAAAGCAAAATTAAACCTCAATTGTCTAAGAAATACCAAAAATGAGTGAGGCTAGTATCAAGTCTAGAGGAGTTAAAAGGTTTCTTGAAGATGACCTAATGAAGCAACTATCTAGATCCACTAAACAAGCAAAGCATGCTAAAGGCATCGGCGTTCTAGTAAGCAAAAATTGTTAGCAAAGCTAGCTAGATTAGGGATGCCATTATTCCTTAGCAAGGGTAGAACCTTTTTGAATATGGTTACAAAAATAAGTCAATTTGATAGACCTATTTTAGATTTAGGGAGTTAAGACTTGGAAAAATTAGTGGTTCCAAATGTTTTCATAAATATTGTTCTAATTAAGGCTCTAGTATAGAATTATGATGCTAAAAATAGAGTTATTAGAAGTAGTAGAGGAGCTCCATAATTGGAAATAAATAGACATTTCATTGTGGAGGTTTTTAATCTCAATGTCACATCCAACGTGATTATTGATTTTGGAGCTCTAAATAGATAGTTTGCTTGGGATAAGCATATTTTTAGAGTAATGTGGTTGCCTCAACACAGGAGAATAGGGCTTGGTAGAAAAATATTAAAATTTGCTAAAGATGAAGTGGAGCCCTTCGATTATGATTATTTTGAGGATTACTTCATCATCATATACTTTTCTCTGTGTCAAGTGTTGGGAGAGGATTGCAAAGTATAGATGCATGTCTATATGATGATGTTACCTGTTGATGTCCAACATGGATACTTGAACATAAGAATTTATTGTGCTTCATATATTTATGAGAATATTCATAAATAGTTTAAATCCATGAAATATCCTAAGGCTAGTCTATATTTTAAATGGTATTATCTATTATGCCACTTGTTATACAATAGGATGAAGATTTGGAGTAAACCCATGAAATTGAGAATGTAAGATGACAATGGTGTCCACTAGCCTATTCAAATGTGGACGTAAAAGTGGGATTCTCATTGATCCTCTTCTAATTATCTGGCATTTGAGAATGTATTTGTGTAGGGTGTTTTAGAAAATTTAGGCCTTCAGTATAAACAAAGATTATCAAACATTGTAGTGAAGTTCCTTAGGCCTCTAAAGTTGGACCATGGGAAGGAGATATATCATAATTGGGGTGATAGGTACTTGCATTCCAATTGTACAATGATTAAAGTTTATGACTCTCTAGTCCAACCTCATTTTCTGCCAAGATATATGTCTGATAGGATTGCTTTTATGAAAATAATGTGGCAATTGAATGAAGCAGGCAAATTTCATCTTAGGTCAATTAAGATGGGTTCCCTTATTCTCGTTGGAATGCACTTTTCAAAATTTATCCTCACATCTAAGGAGGGTTTCAATGTATTTCCTTCTTCGTTGCAGGCTTATAAAATGAAGGTCATTGTTGCAAGAAATTGTGATCATGAGCATTTTATAAACAAAATCAGATTAGAGGCTAAAAGGTCCCTTTGTTATCATAAGTTTAATCCTTCATACAATGCTACAATAAATTGCCTTACTGAGGAGCAAGTTAAGGAAATGAAGTAGAAATAGATCAAAATGGGACAGATAGAGGAAAGAAGGAAAAAGGAAAACTCATCCTATAAGGGAGATTTTCTTGATATTGCAAACCCATTTGATAGAATGCCAAAGTTATTGGACAACTTTGATAATGTTGTATTTCTTGTTGGGCCTCTTGTTGAGGATAAACCTATAGAAAAAGAAGTTGAGCATCTAGTTCAACAAGGAGCTATGCCAACATAGTCAACAATACATCATGTAGCAACTCCTATAGTACCAAGTGATGTTCAATCTTTGGTGGGCTATTTTATTGTTACTAAATATATTGGAGAGAATATGCCCAAAGATGAGGAAGTAGATCAAGTTTTCCCTTCTCCCCAAAGAGAGTAGGTTGAAGAATAAGTACCTTATAATAGACTCTTAATTGAATTTGGTGATCCTAGTGTAGTGGAAAATGATGTAAGAGCTCTGGATTGTAACCAATTTTTTGTTGATGAAAATTTTGTGAAGTCTAAAGAATTTAGGGATTTCTTGATAAAAACAAGTCTACATAATTTGAAGCTGAATTGAATAAGCATAAATATGGAGCTTCTAAGGAAGAATTGGAGAGGATCACCAAAGAGGTCTTGAGAAGGATAGATCTTGAGTTGAAGGACATTGCCCTTGAGGAGGGTAGGAGAATTGTTAAAGACATAAAGTGCTTGCTATTGCCCAATTGGGATATATCTTTTGCATTAAGCACTAGATACAATAAGGAAACAAAAGGTAGGGGTAGAAGTGTTAAATTTTGATGAACAAGTTGAGGGTTTGTATTTAGTATAAAATATGAAACATTGGAAATTTGGTTAGTCACTTAGGGCAACAATAGACCACAAGTTGATGTCAGTGACTTGTTAGGAAATCTAGTTGTAAGGAGACAATCAGACACCCGTCTTCCATAGGCTACATCTTTAGTGGTTAGTACAACATTATTTAGTGAAGAAACAACTAAAAAGTAGCAAGCATATTGCAATAAGTTACATGAGACATATTTGAAGTTGTTGCAGGAATATAATAATGTGGTATCTCACAATCTCAAAGTGTTGTTGCAAACCCTTCTACTCCTTAGCTAGGATTGGTAGAGATCTTAGCTCAAGATAGAGAAACCCTCACTCTTAGAATAAAGGAATTGGAGGCTCAATTGAAGCAAAGCCAAGAAAGGGAGAAAGTTTCCAAAGAGGAAGAAAAAAGGTGACTATAAACATGATTGGCGAGCTTCTTGGCCATAGGCTTTCAAACATTTTGCATAGGCTCGAAGGTGCTTGGAGAGGATATGATAGCTTGCAAAAGGCATACATCAAGCATATGCAACAATAAGCCAATTTATAGGGCACATTGAACAATTGAAACCTTAGGGCTACCTCCATTAAAGAGATCAACAAGATGATCACATTTGATGATAATGCTCCCAAAAATCTTGCAAAGGTGAGTGAATATATTGACTTATTGGGGGAGGTTTCAAAATTTCAATCCAAATTATATATACAATTAAAAGTTAAGTTGAAGATGTTCAAAAATATGGAGAAGGGGGTAATTTCAACAATTTTAGATAAATTCGAGATAATCAAGTCCCTGGATGTTTAAAATTTTGAGTTTGTCAATGTTATACCTACAATATCTTCATATGTTTATGCTAATAGTAAATCAGATTTAGCATTACTTAATAATTCAAGTGATGAATTATTCAAATTGGAGTCCGATTTAGACACTTTCACAAAGGAGACTAGGGAAATTACTAATGCAAGGTATAATATTCACAATAATAAGGTGCAAAAACTATTAGACTTTAGTGGCCTTCTAAGGAAGAATACAATTCATGGCTTGAAAAGTACTTAGAGTAAATGATTGTATTTGTTCTTTTTTTATCATTTTCTACCATGGTGGGTATGAGGTGGACCCCTTTTATCTTCTTTTGCTCTTCAACGACTAGTGGTGCCTTCCTTGGTGACAAATGATTCTAGTTATTCATGTACAACTATTGTGGATCTTTAACCATTTCTTGTTAAGTTTAGGGTAGTTATTTCTCTTCTAACAAAATCTTTTCCCATTTTTGTCTCTCATCATTGTTGTAATTGCGTGTACTTGGTGAGTCACTAAGTTTCACGTGATTCAATATTTTGAGCCTGTGTGCTCCATCATTCTCTATATTAAGGGGTTTGTTTCTCATTGTAAGGGGCTGGAGATTGGAGCATCAAGACTCTTATATATTAGAAGTTTATTTTTTGAGCTTAGGAAAGGAGGAGATAGTTTTGTAATAGAAAATTTATTTGAGAATGGTAACTTAATTCTCAAGTTAAGTT
>VDFB02210310.1:0-18408 GCA_007258455.2 Sequoia sempervirens
GAAAAAAAGAATAAGAGTTTTGATGGCGAAAACCACTATGTGGCAGTGTCAGAACCAAAAAAAGTAAAAATAAAAGACGTATCCAAAGGTGAAAACCTCCCAGAGGCACCTACGGATGAGGTACTTGATAGTCTCCCAAGCTATTTCCAGTACAGATCATCAGTATTGGTTGAACCTACAGAAGCTGTTAATTTGGGCACAGAGGAAGTTCCAAAAATTGTACACTTGGCTAAATCTTTATCACCTGAAGAAAAGAAAGTCTATACTAAGTTCCTCCAAAAGAAGGAAATTAACTTTGCATGGACATACTTAGACATGCCAAGGTTGGACACTAATCTCATTATGCATCATTTTCCCATAGCTCCAGGTGTGAAACTAGTCAAACAGAAGTTGAGAAAAATGCACCCTCATATAGCTCTTTTAGTGAAAGTTGAATTAGAAAAGCTCCTTGGTGCAGGATTCATTAGAGCCATAGACTATGCTGACTGGATTTCCAACATTGTACCTATTTCTAAACATGATAAATCCATTCGAATCTACACAGACTTTAGAGATCTTAACAGAGCATGCCCAAAGGATGATTTTCCACTTCCTAACATAGACATGATAGTGGACATGACAGTGGGATATGAGATCTATTCTTTGATGGATGGGTTTTGGGTATGTCAGTCAAGATAGCTCACGAGGTCGAAGAAGAGCTGCATTCACATGTGCACAGGGTACTTATTGTTGGAATGTCATGCCCTTTGGATTGAAAAATCGCGGGAGCTACTTACGAGCTACCAACCATCTTCCAGCGACATGATGCATAAGATATGGAAGATTATGTGGATGACACCCTAGCTAAGTCTAAGAGAAGAGGAACACATTTGGCTGATTTAGAAGTGATTCTAGATCGCATGGAACAATTTCAACTAAGATTAAACCCAAAAAAGTGTGCATTTGGTGTTACTTTTGGCAAATTATTGGGATTCATCATTTTAGCTAAAGGAATAGAAGTGGACCCTAAAAAGGTTCAAGCCATTATAAACATGCCACCTCCCAAAAATGTCAGCCAAATGAGGAGTCTTCAAGGGCGCCTTCAATCCATAAGGAGGTTTATTTCACAATTGGCAGATAGAGCACAACCTTTCAAAAAAAAATTGCATAAAGGTGTTCAATGTGTCTGGAATGAGGATTGCCAAAAGAGCATGGATCAAATTAAAGAATACTTGGAAAATCCTCCCATTTTAATGCCTCCCATTCTAGGAAAACCTCTCATTTTATATGTCTTAGCTACTGAATCTTCACTGGGGGCATTGTTGGCTCAATTAGATGAACAAGGGAAAGAAAGGGCCATATATTATATTAGTTGCACTCTTGTTTCTTATGAGGTTAATTATACTAGTATTGAAAAAGCTTGCCTCGCAGTAGTGTTTGCTTCTCAAAAGTGCGACCTGTAATAGCACCATACACCTCATAACCCGAAATTTGATCCTCTCAAATGCTTTGCCGGTAAAAGGCTATCTCAGAATTGAGCTTGCTAAATGGATGATGATTCTTTCTGAATTTAACATAGAGTATATTGAGCGCAAAGCAATCAAAGGCCAAGCTATTGCAGATCAACTGGCTAATTTTCCTATTCAAGATAATATGCCCATTCAAGTCAACTTTCCAGATGGGCATCTTATGTACATGACTGAAAGATCCTGGAAACTATTCTTTGATGGTTCCTGCATGCAAAATGGTTATGGAGCTGGTGTGTTGTTTGTTTCTCCTCATGGGTATACTATTCCTAAATCTTACAAAGTTACTCTTTCCGTACTGGAAACAACATGGTAATTATGAGGCTTTGACAAATGGACTAAAAATGGCCATAGGTGGAATATCCGCGAGGAATTACATATCTATGGGAGTTCTGGAACGATCATCAACCAAGTCAATGAACAATGCAAACCAAAGATGACAAGTTGGTACCTTTGAAAATGGTTGATTCATTAAAGGCAGGTATTTTTACTTGTCCTGCCAGCAAATCCCTAGAATTTTGAGAATAAGCGGTGATGCTATGGCCACCCTTGCTTCACTTCTTGGGTTAGAGGAACTATGATCCGGAATATTGTAATTCACATTGGAAGAGCCTCACTGCGTCCCTCATATTTGACTCACAGAAAGCCATCATTTGTACCCTTTTCAATCCCATGAATCCTCCGCTACTGTATTTACTCATATCTTACATTGATGGCATCATCGATACCATTTAACCGATTTGAAAGAAAGAAACCTTATGCATGGCGCCTCTTTCGCCCATTCCACTGTCTACGGTGATTTGTATAGGAGGGGTCTAGATGGAACACTTCTTAGGTGCTTAGAAAAGGAGGAATCTGATCAAGCGCTAGTTGACATCCACGAGGGCATATGTGGAGGACATTCTAATGATCTTTCCATGGCTAGAAGGTTGCTTAGGGCATGATACTATTGGCCTACGATGCAGATAGATGCAGTAGCATTTGCTAAGTCTTGTGAAAAATGTCAGAAACATGGACACCTGATACATGCTCCAGGTAGGGAGCTAATTCCTTCTATATCTCACTGGCCATTTCAGCGATGGGCCTTTGACCTTGTTGGGCAGATTCATCCCAACTCATCAGGTGGGCATAAGTTCATTATCACTGCTATTGACTACTTCACAAAATGGGTAGAGGTTGTTCCACTTTCTATTGCCTCAGGCAAGACAGTGTCTTTATTTATTTTAAACCATATCATCTGTCGATATGGAGTGCCATCTGAGATCATCACTGACAATGGAGGTTAGTTCAAAAACAAGGTTAGCAAAGGGTACCAAGATTCAAGATAAACAACATTTGGTCACCATTTACTTCCCACAAAGGGAAATGAGTCGGTGAGGAAGGCTTCGACAAAACCATTCTCAAGATTTTGCCTTGAAACGGAGTTCCTTAAGAATGGTAGAGGCGGCACCTCTGGAAAATACCAAATCCGACCCTATTGGGTATGGAAACAGTATTAAATTTCAAAGCTGGGGCTACTCCTTTTTGCCCTCACATCACAGTAGGCGGTGTTACCCTTTAGGAGTTGAGATTCCATCGCCGGGTCTCTCTCAAAGGTCTAGTTACAGATGAAGACTATCGCGCCATGAGATTGCAAGAATTGGAACTTCTTGATGAGACGTGTAAAGCATCATTTGACCATATGAGGGTCTATCAAAAGCGGATGTCCAAAGCCTTCAACAAAAAGGTTTGCCCTAGAGAATTCCAAGTAGGAGATCTTGTCCTGCGAGAGAATCCTAAGAACCAACAGAATCGAGAACAGAAGGGCAAATTCGAACCTAATTGGCTTGGACCTTACATCATCACAGCAACTTTTGGCACAGGTGCCTATCTACTATCTACTGAAGAGGGGGAGCAGCTCCCTAAGCCTATCAATGTTTTGCACCTGAAGAAGTTCTATCCTTGATGCCCGTTCTGTCTAGGGGCATCCTTTGTATATAATTATGACCCTGAAAAAAGTTCCAAAAAAATTGATATATGATCCTGAAAAAAAAGTTCCAAAAAAATTGATATATGATACTGAAAAAATTACAAAAAAAATTTGATATATTGTCAAAAAAAATCCAAAAAAATTCAAATATAATTAAGAAAAAAATACAAAAAAAATATAGAAAAATACAAAAAATTCAAAGTTCAAAAAAAAAAAAAGAAGAAAAATTCTGTGAGTGAAAACACAGAAGCAGAAGCCTTGGTATAAAAATATATATAAAAAATATAAAAAGTCCTAAAAAAAAAATTCTTCCAAGTGGTGAAAACCTGGAAACAGGCGCTACTTGAGGCCTTTGCATCCCTATTTCTTAGCATGCATCCTCGACACTTAGCCTTTCTCCATCATGCCTTGTCCTTATTGCCTTGGTTTGGAATTGGTCTTTGTCTTTGTCCTAGGGGCATCACTGTGTTAGCTTTGGTCTCTTGGATATGCTTGTCTTTAGGACACCTCGCAAACGGTGTTTTTCAACACTAACCCAACTGTGTTTTTCAACACAACCCCTGACATCGTGTGTTTTTCAACACTTATCAGTTTGGTCTTATCCAGTTCGGTCATGTGATCTTACCTACTTGCAAGCATTCGATCCTTATCCTCGGAACTCAGTATCAGTTTACACACTTAAAATTTTTTAATTGCAACACTTAATGCTTGAGATATGCCATGATCTTTTCTTTGTGTGCTGACTGATATTGATTTTCGTTGAGTGTCCTTGTCTAATAAGTCTCTCCGTGATGCATAGCTAGAGGACTTGGGGCATGGGGCATGTTTTTATTTGCTTTCTACTTGTGGGTGTTGTCTTGAACCTCTTCAGTGTCTCTTGTTGTCTCCTTGACACACTTAAGAGATTTATGGCATCATCCTTGAATGTTTTTGCACAACCATTCTCATGGTAATCCTGGCGTTTATGTCTTGATGCGAGCGTGGTTTTGCTACATTAAATTGGGTAAGCTAACATTGTAGTCATCTTGACCTTCATGTCTTTGATGCTCATGTTAGAATCTTACATTCAAGCTGATATAAATCACATTCATATCTTCATTTCGTTTGTGACTAGTGATGATTGTGTGATGTCCGATGTCCGGTAATAATGGCCCAATGATGAAAATAAGTTCTCTTACATTCTCTAATGAATGATGAACACACAAAAACCTATGTTACCCTATTGCAAGTACACCTTTGCATTTTCATGTAGCTTGCATTATTTAGACTTCATGTTAATTTGCACTTTTAGGCTGTATTATGGGTTTGAGAGGGTTTCCTTCATCCTTCTTGTGGATTTTTCATCAACTGTGATCACGTTCTTCATTTCCTTATCTTCTTTCGTGATCTCAATCAAAATTCCCTATCTTAAACAGTTGATTGATTTTGATGCATCCTCTTTATTGAGGCAGATTCTCTTCCTTCTCTCCATTTCTTTCCATTTCTTCCAAACTTCTATCTTCCATTCGATTTCACCCCACTTCTTTTCAGCCTATGAATTCAACCTTAGGGCATAATTTTTCTTGCTGATCTACCTGGGTTCTGTGATTCTTATATTTTTCATCTTACATCAAAATTTATCTTTTGTTTGATTTGATCAAATTTTTCAATTTATTATTTCTCCTCTATCTCATTTGATTTGATCTGAGGCGTTACCTATCAAACTTCAATCCTTGATTCAATTTTATCAATTTATCGAATTTAGCTTCTCTTGAGGCAACCTTGGCGAGATTCTTATCTCTCACTTTGGATGTGATCGAATCGACCTCATAATTTCAAAAGGCCTTTTGTTTATGTTTGTCAGGATGTGATCAAATTGACCTCACATCAGAGTTGTTTTGTGATCCCAAATCGATCTCACATTGCACTTCATTCTTTGATGCATGTGATCTCGAGTCGACCTCACATTAGTCAAAGAGGGGCAAATGTATGCAACCTAAAATGGTCACCTAGACTTTGGGCCCCATTTATTTAATTTGTCAACATCAACTTTCTGAATCAATGATTGTCACATTTTCAAATCAAATTTATTAATCAATTCATAACTATTTCAAATGTTTCAATTTTCCCTAAGGTTTGAATGCTTCATTAATGTTATTTAATCAAAAGAAATAAATCCCTTTTAATAAATAAAATTATGTTATTTAATTGAAGTTAATATTACTTAAATAAAATGATGCTAAGGGAAGAGTAGGAAACACATGATGAAGAGCATGCTTATCTTGAGCATGTTATGCATGATAACCCTCCTCTAGAGAGCATTGGTCAACCAGCAAGTGAAGGAAGACACATCCACTTCCAGAGCACATGTATAAGGGACTCTAAAGGTATTTGTTTCTACATCTTCCATTGACTCTATCAAAGAGTTTCTTGTACAAAAAAATCATATTCAGCCTAAAATTGCTCCACAATTGCTACAATTTCCTATGTTTGATGGGCAAGTTGATATGTCAAACATCTCACCATTACAAAAATTACAACTTGGTGATATATTTCACTCCTCTACAAAGGAAGAAATCTTGCAACAACAAGTTGACATCTCAAAGATATTACAGGAGGTTGTAAAAATCCTAGAAGCTAAAATACCAATGCAAAAAGGGATTCCTCTCTGCCACTTACTCAACAGATCAAACAATTGATGGATTCCTTCAAGGAAAACGCTGTTTATTTGGAGAAGCAAGATGAGATGAAGATTCAAAACAAAAAACTATTTGAGGCCTCCGAAAAATGTGCAAAGTCACATGATAAGTTAAAAACTTGCATAGAAGACATTCAAAAGTGTACAGAAGAGGTGAAGGTATTATACCTTTTTTGTCCGTAATGGCCTAGTACAACAAAAGTTCTTAAGGATCAAGTCAATGCTATAGAAGTGCAAATCACAAATGTGGCTGCTACTTATGATTTGGTGTAGGATAGTGATGGTGCCATCGAGGCACAAGTTGAAAAACTACACTCCCAATTACAGCAAGTGCAATATCAAAGGGAGTAGATAAAAATCCAAGTGAAATAGTTGTGAGGTTGTAAACACAAAGTTGGCATCTTTAACAAGTCTCTTGATAGGAGCTAAAGGAGTGGAGAAAAAGAATCATATTCCATCCTCCTTGGAAGAAGCATAAGACATTCATTCCCATATAGTGATTCAAATATAGATCACTACTTCTGTAAAGTTTCAATGGTACAACTCCTTAACTCATCTAAAGTCAATATACAAGAACATTCTTCCATCCAATCAGAGCTAAGTATGTGTTCCAATATGTGTTTTATAACTTTGTGATATGTAAATATGCAAAGTAAATAAGTGTTCAAAATTCTATGTATATAGAAAATCTTCTTGGAGTAGGGGGAGGAGACTATAAAAAGTGTGTATAAATAGGGGAATTTTATATTTTTTTGTGAAGACTACCTTCCCTTTACCCTTGATGTCAAAGGGGGAGAGATAATTGAAGATTTGGTAAGTGTTTCCATCAATGACAAAGGGGGAGATTGTTAGCAAATGTGCAGATAGTGTGTTGTTTTTGATGTCAACCCTTGTAGATACCATATGCATTTATATTATTCATGGTTGGATGTAAAAAGATATAAGATTTTCTTATATGTTGAAGCTTCTAATTGGGTTCTATCACAAGTACACCATTGTACACCATCAACTAAATTTCATGGTTGGATGTCAAAGGCCTTGATTGAAAAAGTTTAAATCTATCCAAGGCACATTATTGGCTACACAAGAGCTCTATCAAATGCTCAATATTCCTTAGTAGATGAAGTTTTATTCTTGTGGTTTGAATAGTAGCTCTCCTTGGTTGAAAGGTATGCATAGTTCATGTATCCATGCATAAGTTCTATCGCAAAATGTTATGGAGTTATCAGAGTATGAATTTTCTAAGTCCCAAAGAATGTATGATAGATAGAGAATTGTATGTCTCCACATTTCACCACATTAAAAAAATTTACCTTTTGGTTTTGAAGTTAAGTTTATGAAGATGATATGTTTGCACAGTCCAATTTTTAGATGATTTGGTTCACCACTAGTGGTAATGTAGATAACAATGTGTTGTCTATGTTTCAACAACCTGGTAGGTTGGTCTATTGGTGTCTAATTGATCTGTGTCAACATATATTTTGGATCAAGTATGTATATAGAGGGTTTGGAATGCATGATGGAAGCTCTTTGGGCTCTCTAGTTGCTTCGCAAGTTGATATATACTTCTCTCTAGCTTCATAGTTCATCTATTGTGAATATCTTGATCTCCATGTGTTTGCACTAACATGAATTGATTTGGAATAACAAAGGGAATGCACATAAGTGTTGTTACATTCTATATCAATTTTTTGAATGGGTTCACAAAGTGTTCCTTTGTCTCTCTAGTATTGCCTTGGTCTGGAGATGACATTTTGACAGTTTTCTTACTTGTCGGGCCAACTTGTCCTGATGAGTTATTTACGCCAAGTGTTTAGATGTGTCTTCCCATTTTGAAGATAAGTTTCATAAAGGATGGGTCTTGGATATCTCTTTTCTTATACTGCATAATTTTTCTTTCTATTACAAATGTGTTTGAAGCCAACGTCATTGTAAATACTGTATATCTTATATTTCATGGTTTTAGCTAACTTGGAGAACCTTTTTGAAGGATGCAGATGGTATAAATAGAAGATCAAAGTTTTTGAGAAGGTGTACAAGTGTGTTGTGAATTTTTTGAGGAGACAATATGCAAATAGAGTTCAGAAAAATATATTTTTATCATGAAATGTGTCAAAGATCAATTTTGATAGATCTGTAGTGAATGTGAAGACTACAAAGAAGATTGTGAGCCCGTAAATAAATTTGTCAAAGGCAGTGAGCTGCAAGAAACATAGATTTTTGAAGCAGTTGTATGTACCAAAGGAAATGAGCCAGAGGCAACTGATGTATTGAAATAATCCAATTGTATTTTGAGGTAGTGAACCTCTGTTGTGAAATTTGTAAAGAGCAAGGAGTAGCGAACTTCCTTTGGTTAAAGACCATAAATACCTATTGTAAGAGTTTTTATATTTGTGAGGATGGATTTGGACAATAGATCCAAGCAGCTTTCTCGCCGTGTTTTTTCCCTTGTAGGGTTCTCCACGTAAATTTGGTGCTATGGGTGTATGCATTTGTGTTCTTCTACTTATCATGTTTTAACTGGTTGATTATTGTCAAATAAAAGAATTTATTTAAGTACTGATTCACCCCCCTCTCAATATTGTTGTGTGTTTAACAACTAACAACTCTAAATATTAGACATTCTTTATTATAACTAGATATATTTACACAAATTTTTAAATTAATAACCTACAAGTGTATGTGATGTAGAACAGGGGTTCACTTCAACATAATAGAGGCATATTTCACAAAAATGGGTTGATATTTCAACATACTAAACTGTCTTCAACTTGGCATGACCTTGACAATATTACACACCTCAAATGGGCACAATGGAATCAAAAAGGCTTAATCAACACATGGAATACTTTACACAGGGTGTACATGACATAACAAACTCCATCTATTCACTCAAGAGATCAAAAGTTACAAATTTGGTTGATCATACAAACGTTCACAATCCCTTCTCATACGCAACATGGCTATGAGTGCTACAGATGCACCCAAGAGTGGTTTTAAGACCCCAACCTAGTACTAGACCCCCAACACACCTTGAACATCCCAAATATGATAGGATTAAACCAACAAAATGGTTTCCCTAACTTAATGTCTTCAAAAAATGGAGGTTCCACACAAGAGGCAAACCTTCCTACTAACTTTCAAGTAATAAAAAGTCCTTTGTAACTTTTGAATAAGACATGATATCTCAGCTGTAAAAACATATTTGAGTACCCATTTGGCTTATTTAATCATATCAAAAATTCAGGTAGGGTTGTTTTGTAAAGTGTCTTCCAAAAATAGACCGCTCAATTGTTCTTAAGGCCTAATTAGGCTTGTATGCAATGGGGTTTTTTGGTTCTATACACTCCATATCACAAAAACCTATTCTTAAGGCATGGAAACATCACATAAGGTCTGTACATGCTTACTAAAAAATTTCCCACTCTTCCCCAAGGGTATTTTATCAAACCCTCACTCTTATTGGCTTCAAATGCATCAAAACATGGTAAAATCAATCTAGGGCATCACCGTATCCCATGAAAACCTTCACCAAATCTCCTAAAAACTTGGGAAAAAATCAAACACATGTATACAGTCCCTTTTTCCAACTTATAATATTTTTTTCAACAATGCAATAATGAGGAACTCAATTTTTTTCTCCTATCAAGCCCCCAAAACAAGGTTTCAAACTATTTTTGGTAAATTTGCTCTAAAATGCTGAAAACCCAATAAAAATCAATGAAACCAAAATAAAATGAAACTAGATTCAATACACTAACATCTCCAATTGATTTCAGACATTTATCTATCCGTACAAGCATGTGCCATTGAGAGGAACAACAAGAAAAATAATAAAAATGCAAAAAAATGAATTGTTTATTGCTCCAAACTTCCTCAAAACCTCTCAACAACCTTTACAATGATGGATTCGGGATTTTTATGCCTTTTCAAACTTGTCCCAACATTTACAAACCAAATTTTCAACTACTAACCATTCATCTTCCACCCTATGACAAAATTGCTAAATTGCACTTGACAACTTTGTGACAATTTGACAATTTTTACAATGTTTGACAAATGATTCCAAAATGACCTTATAAGACCAAAAATAGACTCATACAAGTTCAAAATGGTCTAAATTACCTTATTACAACATCAAAAAACCAAAACTAAACCAAATTTAGCAAGATTGCCTCATGGAGGCATGCAATCACTAGGTGCTCCTGCACCAGTATGTCAAAGAATTCCTAAATGATCCTTCTATGATTGATTCTTTATATTCTTAATAACAATTAGAAAATATTAGACACTATAAATTATAATAGAAGATATTAATTTAAATTAAAATATTTTATCAATCGCTACTTTAGGACCAACTCATTTTCCTTGGGAGATAAATTTAAAAATACAAAATAAAATAAAAGAGATGTAAATATTTTGCTCTTAAAAGACATATCATGACCACAATTCTTATGCATCCATTATTAATCCATGACCTTTCATATCTTATATTAAAAGGCTTTTACTTCTACTATAATAGAAAACCTATTAACTATAACATCAAACAAAAAAAAATTACTCTTAGAGATATGTAGATCTCTTGAAACACTATACCAATAATGGATAACTATATAAAAAAACTACCTTTTATGCTGATGTTAAAAGGGAGTTTAAAATACCAATAGTGGCATGATGTGATGGTTAAGTTGTTGTGATGTTATTTCCATCGAGGTTCAAACCCCATTAGGGTGTAATTGTTGAGTATTTATGTTGGGGATGAGATCTCTCGATTGTGACCTCACCGGTTAATAGCTCCGGGTCAAAAGCGTTTACTCCTCTAATAAAAAAAAGGAGAGTTTAAAATGTTTCTTTTGAGTAGATAACTCTATAAAAATAAATTTACATGACTCCCTGAACTTGGTTATAGACCAAGTAACTCAAAAGATCCTAAAACAAGAGAGAAATATCAAACACAAAAGCAATAGTTGATACTTTGAAAAAACAATTTTCATCTATCTTAGATTATTAAAATTTATCCATGTGTTACAATCATTAGATATAGCTATCACTCATGTTTACAAATATTTTCTCAAAACAAATCTTGGAATGGTTAAAATAGGAATTCTAACTCCTTTTGTTACGATATATGAAGATCCCCTCCCTTTGTAAGGTTCAAGGCTCCACTTCATATTAAATATTTCAATAGTGTATCAACCTCCTTGATTCATTAATGAAGCATTTACTATATGGTGACTTTGACTACACCAACTTTGGTGCATCTCTTAATTCAATTCATTTCATATTTGATGATCTTTAAATGACAAGAGCTCTTACTAATGTCCCATTCCACTTTCTTGAACATCTTTCTTAAGGAAATCTTATCTATTTGTAATAAGAAAAATTTCTAAAATCTTCTAGATATCTCTTGTGATGTTTGCAAGATCAAAAATTATATTTCTTGGACTATTCAAAGAACTCTGATCCATACTACTTACAACTTTTGAAAATATAACTTTCAATTACTCAAGATTTTACACATATAACTCAGAACTCTTGGCTTCACCATGTAAAAGCATAAGCCTTGTCCTCTATTTAAAATATAGCTACATGATATTTTCAACATGGCGTGCAACCACGTCTTAAAAAAAAATTATTTTTGTAATCGCATATTTTATTTTATCAAATCAATACATTTTGTTAAATTTAAAACTTGCACACAAATCTAGTGAATTAGTTTAGACTTGAAAAATATCTCAAATGTAAATGTCACTCCTTGGAAGAATAAAAACAATGGGAAATTTGTGACTCTATGAAGATATACACTATTCAATTTATCCCACTCTTAACCACATGGGAGATCACCATTAATGATATTTTTCAGATATTATTCTTCCATGTTGTATCCAATAGTATTTTACTATCTCAAGTAAATAGGCTAACCATATTTTCCAATATTATAACCTTTTAAAAAAATGACTAATTCTATGAAGAAGGATGTTAGTGCTTTCATCTATTTCTTACATATTATGTAATTCTTTAATGCTCCTATCACTATTATTTATTGTGGGAAACTAGGAATCAAAAATAAATAAAAAATCATCCTTCTTTTCCTTCAATTCATTTCCTACTTTTCCACATTTACCATGTATAAAAAATATTTCATGTAAAGTATTTAGTATCAATTTTTTAATGAAATTACTAGGGTAAGTCTACTTGGTTTTGGTAGATACTCTCCCCATTTGGTAAATATGAGGCACCTATTTTTTTCTTTATACTAAGAAGCTTTGGTTCTACTTGGTCCCACACATATAATATTTTTATGATGTCAAGATAATTTTCTCATTAATCATTACAAACTTTAATAGCATTATATACCTTGGAATTAACATTCCATAATAATTTCTTTAATTTTGGTTTGATAACTCCTTACCTTTTCCTAGATTTATTCTTATCTTATGAGTTCATTAACAGTATTTTTTGCTCTTTTATTCTCTTATCAATTTATTTTATCCTTCCATAATGGTTGGATTTGGAGTAATACTTAATACCTTTTTCTTATGGAGTTACATTTATGCCAAGAGTTTGTCATTCAATGATTGTCTTCTTCAATGATTCTTTCAATTTTAAAATCTCTTCTTGGCTTGTAACATTATCCATATATAATTTCTTACTGCTAGTATCACTTGGTAATATAAATTTCTATTATGATGATCAATATTTCAAGCATCTCCAACCCTTGTCAATATCAACTAGATAATGAGTTTTAGGGTTCATGCTCAATTTGAGGATTTCCATGTGTTGTATTTGTGAATTAAATGACTAGAACATGTATATTTGGATTAAAATCATATATAGAATAAAATATGTTTGCTTCATATCAATTTTTGAAAATATCACTTTATCCATTTCTTCTAACAATATCAAATGCCATTATTATTATTATATCCCATCCTATTAGCAACATTCATTCACTTTCCCTCATCAACTTTCTTCATTCATCTAGTCTCATATTTTTAGTGTTATAATCAAATACCAAAGGTCTTCCTTCTATCATATGTTTTCTTCCTCCATTAGAACTACCTTCATCTTTTTCTCCTTTAGTACATGTTTTCTATAACATTTAGCACCAAAGTGAATCTTTTGGATTCATCAATATTTGATGAAATTGTCATTAGATAGAACTTCTTCATAGGTATTTTATCTCACATCCTTGGCATTCTCAATCCCATAAAATATATGAATAATTTTAAGAGAGTCGTAAGCAAAAAATTCATGTCTTGTCTAGCATGGTAAATATGCAACAATAACAAACAAAGGATCACTAAAATGTATGAACTCTTTGCTTACCTCAATGCCATTATAGTTCACTATCTTAGAGACCTAAAGTTGTCTTATCTCATGTCTATTTTATTTCACATGCTATTTATGAGGCTATTATAGGTCTTTGTTTTAATATTTTATACAGAGATTTTGTTCTACTTCCTCTCTTATTGATTCTATAACATGTGGCATTATAGACACTTGTTTCTTTGTTATCTATCCCACTCTCAATATTATTCAAATATTTCTTCATATTATTAAAGGGGTCATTGATTGTAGTAAAGGCTATCCATTTTTCTCTTTCTCTCAAACAAACCAATTTTTAACCATCTTTCTCTTATTACTTTCTTGTTAAGATCATATATACAACCATTTATTTAGTCTTCATCTTCATCAAATGTGTGTATAAATACTAAACTATCTTGTTCACTTTGCATGTTATGGGTGAATATTTTATAGTCATACTACCTTATTTTATCCCTTTGTTTTAAAACTATTTACAAACTCATATACCCTACTGAAACCTTCCTTTCCCAATATAATAAAATAAAAAAAATTACAATGAGAATGGAAACATTATGAGGGTCTTTGAAGTGATACTTACATTTAAAATTAATTTATTCATTTTCTTCTTAAAAATCAAGTCGATCTAGAACCATAGTAGGTAATCTATATGGAAGAACACCAACTCCATACATTTTGAATATAGTATACTTTTTATAGAAAAACTAGTCTAGACCTAAACAGTTTTGATCTTTCCTTATGGATGAAACTCCAAATGTTAAATAAAATCCTTAGTAAATTTTGATGATCTTGACCTAAAATATCCTAATATTCTCAAAAAAATATTCACAAAATAAGTCTCAAACATGTTATATTGAGAAGATGTTGGGTAGATAATAATTCTACATCTTAACTTGCTCCCTAGATAACTTTGGCTATTTGTATATTACACTTATAATTAAATTACATTCATCTACTAAAGCATACAATAAAATTTAATATAACATGGAATAACTTGTGAATCTTTTTTCAATACCATGCTGTAAGACCCCACCTTGTATGTACATAATATCAACCTAATTTGTTAGATGTTTTTCTTGAAGTAATAATTATACATATGTTGGATGATAAATAAGGGTATCTATAGGCAATATCCTTGCATTTTATTTTGACATTATGTTTTATGGTCACTATCCTGAAGGTGGAATGTACTTGTATATTGTGGAATACAAATTGAAATTTAAATGGATTATTTTAAAGTTTAGAATATTCAGTTAATAGATTAACGTGATAAATAATTGTTACTTATGATCGTATTGGTAATGTGCAGGAAGATAACGGTGCTCGCATGAGAAGGGAGAACCATCAAGTGAAAATCAAAAGACTTCTTGAGGATATAAATTTAATTCCATCTGGGACCTAGAAGCAAGTAAAGTTAATGTATTGGAGGGCTAAAGTTGTGAGGGCATTTAGTTGTGATTCATGTGAGGTGTAAGTGGGGATTAGGTCTTGGAAACCCCTAGTTAAATTTGAAACTCGGATGGAACCTTGAGTGGGCTTTTAATGAGAGTTGTTGGTCAAATTTTTGGGTTAGGGTGCAGAAATAAACCCCCTAGGCTCTATACCATAGTAGTAGGGGTCAAGTAAGCATACAATAGTGCCCCTAGGACATGATTTGACCCTTGAAAAGTCCTCCTAAATGAAAGTGACGAGTTTTGAGGAAATGATGGGATGGAAGGATGGAAGGGTTGTCCAAATGCATGTTCCTCTTTAATAAGGGAAAGGACACTCATTGATGGAGGTAGGTGCACTTCACACCTCCCCACCCAAACTTTACTAGTTGAAAATTCTATATATTTTGAAGAGGAAGAAGGAGTGGGGTGTTACCCACTTCTCCTTTTGGAGAACTTTGGTGTAGATTGGAGAGAAAAGGAGAGGAGGAGAGGAGTCTCCATCTTAGGATATGGTGCTCAAGATAGATTGGCTTGGAGAGGAAAGGATGATGGAAGAGTTCAATCCCCTCATATAAAAAAAAGATAAGTTTCCCTACTCTCATTCTCCCTTGTTTATTGTTGTTAGAAGGTGAAATGTTTGTACGGTAAGTGGAGAACCCGAATGCATATAATTTGATGTTATGATATTCTTATCCCTTTTGTAAAATTTGTAAAGACCCCATGTACCATCTTGGGGTTGAAAATAATTCCTTGCTCGGGGGTATGGCTAGAGCCCCCGAGGCTTCATGATGCCATTATGGTAGGGAGGAGAGCAAGATTTTCTCATTAGTGTATTACCATGTTAGGAAATTCACAATCTAAGTTTGAGGTAGTTATTTACTTAATTTCTATTGGGATCACTTGTAATGAAATTTGTTACTAGATTTATTTATTTCTGGTATATAAAAACCAAAAAAAAAAAACAGAGTGTTCTAGGGTGTCTCAAGTTATGAGGAAAATACCCATGTTGAACAATTTCTTTCTATGTATAGAACACTGGTTTTAGCAGAATTTTGTACTACTAAACAGTGACATATAATGGTGATTATGTGCTTAGCATTTGTATGAAATTGGGATACATGCATCAATTTAGTTTCTTATGCCTTGTGGGAATTACTGCAACCAGCTTCCTAAATTTAATTTTATAGTTATGAAGGAATACATCTTGTTTTCAAATCTGCTATTATCATGATCACAGTAGTCTCCAAAGTAGTCTCCAAGCTTATACTAAGAAGATTAATAGATAGAAGGATGTATGATCTAATGTGCAAAAGTGCCAAGCCGCCATATAGGGTTTCACTTGAAATAAACACATGATAGAGATAGATTGTATTTCATTCTCCCAGGCAGTAATTTTTATGAAAGAATAGTGACCTGCAAATTTACAATAGATTCATGTGTTAGTTCCTTTGGAGAGTTCAAAACAATAAAAAAAATAAAACATAAATAGATTATTTACGATTTATTTTTGTAAACCTCTAAGATCTATGCTGCTATTATGCCATGTATGAGGCAGAAAACAAAATAAACACAGCCTCAGAGTGTTGTTTAAAAATGAAAGCAACAAATACATAACCTGAAAATATTGAAGAATCAAATCTCGAGGTTTTGATTAAAATTGAGAGATCAAAGCTTTACAGATCTGAAGCAGCATCATTGGTATCTCAGAGGATAGTGTAAACGCAATAAGGAGGCCATAGTGGGTACAAAGCCTCCCACCATTCCATTCCTCATACTCCTTATTCCTGCAAAATAGAGCATTATACCAGCAAAGTTAAATAAACTGCAACCAATGGTCGAAATTGGAAGAAAACTTGAAGTAAAGCATCATAAATAAAACATACAATGATTGCTAGTGACCCTCATCAACTAGCAGTGGAGTAGATACAACATTGTTAACCTATTTTAAACCTCTACAATTCTATGCTTGTCTACTTGTTCTAGACCTCTTTAAGATGCACGTAGCTAGATATTAAATAAACAGACTCAAATCCTTGTAGTAGCTGAGTAGTAGTTGGTAATGATATATTTACTACTATATGTTTCAAATGCTCAAGGCATGGCGTATAAATTGGACTGTTAAACAAACCAATGAATAAATCATGACTTTTTCAGAGATGGTGTATGAGCTGGAATGTCATAATGACAAGGGTCTATAGTGATGGTCCTTTTTATCAAGTTAGATGAGAGGGGTCACTGCTACCTGCAAGGATTTTTTTTTTTTTATATAGCTTCCAGACATGTAACGGTGCAGGTTCATGCTTAATGCAAGAGCGCTACCTAACTTGTTAGTCATTGGTGCATTGTAATTAACCCTTCATTGAAAATCGTGGCATAATCACTGAGTGCAAAAAAAAAAAAACAATTTATAGCAGATTTAATGTCTTTGGTGATGGTGTCTTGCATAGGAAGTTGTTCCGGTTGCAATGGATAACGTTAACAACTAGAGATTATTGTGTTGCACAATGGCTCATTATGGACGTGACAACAAATTGTAGAAGTTGCAGAAATAGGCACCTAAGTCCCTTAAAGACTGTCTTCCGTATAGTTCGAATGTGTGAGCGTTGTAGTATGGCTGACAAGATTAATAGTATGCAAAGAGCAAGAGTGTTATTATTTATTAATCTGAGATTTCCCCACAAGTGGTCGGCTGAGCAAATCTGTTGTCAGTGGGTACCCACGTAGCAATCAATTTGCAATAAATCGAACAGACCTGTCTTGGATAGGAGTTTGGTAGAAATAATAAATATTGTTGGAGAACTTGTTTGAAAATGGAAGCATAGTTTACGTACGCAGCCAGTTAAAGTTAGAAATCTTTCATCGTCGTATGCTAGTTAGTACATCAGTATGGGAAGTCAAATGTATGCACCTATCTAAGTTATTTCAGTCACATTGTAAACAAAATTAGAATATATAAACCTCCTTCCAGGCATCGCAGTTAGAAGCGTTAGACATGAAGATATTTATGCACGCGTGATAATTAGAGTTTGATTCGATATTTGCCATATTTATTAGTACTGTCAAATAAATAAATAACCCTATTGTTATTATGACATTAACAAATAAATCGTTGAATACAATGAAAATCGAGCTTACTAATAAAATACGATTCCACTTTTTAATATACCTAATCTCTATAAAGTCCATTAATATTGTCAATAGCGTTACTTCAAAATGCTATGACAGGATAAATGAGGGAAGACAAATTTAATGATTTAAAAAAATAAAAAAAACGACAGTAAGAGGATCATGCATTATGAGCCTAGGGTTGAGTGTCATGTTGTGAAAGCTCCCATCTAAGGCTCCACGTCGACCCCTCATGAGAATCCTCTTCAAAAATAAAACAAGAATAAAAAGGGCACCGTAGTATTCTTAATGTTAAATAACCCTTAAATAAAGTAAAGGGGAATATATTCCCATATTCTAAGATAAGGATTCTATTAAATTAAATTAAGATTA
>VDFB02210311.1:0-16257 GCA_007258455.2 Sequoia sempervirens
AAATATTTAATCCAAAAATACATACAACAAATAAAGAGGCCCCAAGAATGTTATCCCATGTGATGCATGCACCCCTAGATCCTCTAGGTGCACCACAAATAATAAAATGACATTATAACATTATGCAAGGTGGACAACACACCTTTTCCTAACAAAAAATTATCATCTTTGAATAACTAGTTGATATGGACCTAACATTTAAATTAACCATTTCACTTGTAAAAGGATGAGGGCAAAAAATAAAAACAAAGGAAATAAGAAACCAACAAGGAGAAACAACAAAAAATAAACAAGAACCAATTCTACTATAATACATAGTGGTAATTCTTCTAGGAAGTGAAGTAATGTTTGAGAAAATTGTCATCGATAGACAATGGGATGAGTTCTCAAGTTAATGATTTGATCCTAAAAGTATTTTCCCCTAAAATTTCAATAATTTGGTAGGGGCCAAGCCATACTTTTTTTAAATTTATAACAATATCCTTTTTTCTCATGTTCTTTAAATCCAAAAGGAGGACCAAATAAAAAACACTAAAGGCTTTTATTTTAGCTTGTTTGTCAAACAAAAATTTAACAAAAACCTGATGTTTTACAAAGTGTTGTAGAACAACATCCATTTTTCTTCTAGACTCAAAAGGTTCAACAATTTAGCTTTAGATTTATCATCTACACTAACATATTCATTCATGCATTTTAAGGCAAGGATTATTAGGTTGACTAAGAAAATGGGGGTTAGACCAAAGACAAGATAGCAAGGTGAAGTTCCTAATGATGACTTTATTTGGATTCTATCTACCCATAATATAAACTTCAATGTACTGTTCTAGTCTCTAAGATTCTTTTCTAGCAACTTTTTAATCATGTCCAATAAATTTTTATTTGTAGATTTAGCTACCCCATTCCCTTATAGATAATAGTTCAAGAAAAAAATGAAAACAACCCCACATTGATAGGCCCATTATATTAAAATAGTTGAAGAATAGATAGGTCATTGTCACATACCAAAGAGAATGGCATTCCAAACCTAGTTATTGTTGGAAAAATGTGTATCAACCTTGCAATTATATATGATTTATTGATATGATGTATGTTGGTATTGTACACTCATAACAAGACATGGGGTTCGGGGCAATGCCCCGAATTTTTTTTCCCGTTAACATGTCAAGGCTTTTTCTCATTGACATGTCAAGGTTTTTTCTCGTTGACACATCAAGGATTTTTCCCGCTGACACATCAAGGTTTTGTTGGAGTTAAAATGACACTGAGAGGGGCGAGGGTGAATCAGTGTCTTAACAGATTTGACTAATTTTCAAAAATTCAAAAACATAGCTCAGATTTGATCTCAATATTATTCTGATTAATGCATTCATGAGTTGAATGTAATCATTCATAAACATAATTGAGAAAAGTAGTAATCCCAGTAGAGTACTGAAACAACAACACATTAAAGCAGTGAGAACACAGAAGAACAAAGTGACACAAAATTTACCGAGTGGAAAACCCTCCTGGGGTATAAAAACCACTCCCTAAATGCCTTCCAAGCTTAATCTTTTAATCAACTATTAACAATGCCTTATAGGCTGATTTTTGAGCACCCACTCAAGGAGCACCAACCCCTCATTTAGAGATATCTATCTCAAGGAGTACCAACCCCTCAAATTATGAATTGAACAACAATGATAACTCAGAGGATTTCTCTATTTTCAGTTAAGCACATATTTCTCTTGTTTTCTTGTCTACAGAATACCTTAAAGATTCAATAATTGAATCCCTAAAATACTACGTAGAGAAGAAATTTACAATCTCTGCATCTTGTTATTCAAATTTTATTGCATAGTTTTATCCATACATTTTCATACAGCCAAGGAATGATAATCTTAGAATTACAACAACAGTAGCAGAAAAGAGTTTTCTGCTTCTATTTATACATCTGCCAGATAGGTAACTGTCTTAAGGAGTAACAGCTGAACAACCAAACAAAACAAGAGCCATTTCACCCAGCTAAGAGCCATCCTCAACAAGTCTGAAACTTACGAGATCATTTCACTGCATAAAAAGCACAACTGCCCACCACAAAAAATCATAACCTCTAATGCATGAAAGACAATACTCAGTCAGGGCATCATTTGTCATATTAGTAACAGAGATGCAGAGAGCAGTTAAAGAAAATGGTGATCATAAACCAAGATGTAGTATGAATGCATAAATAAAAAATACCTTCAAACAAATCCAGAACCCCATGGCTCCATCAACTACCCATTGGCTTTTCCTACCAGAGAGGCACACATCAAACATAAGCCACATACCATTCATTTCAAACCAAACGAATTTCATCCCAATAATGTCAGCATACGAACAATAGTAAAGAATAGTTTATGAAGCTTTCTCATGATGGCGGCCAGGCTAGGGTTCGATACCTAACTAAAAGAATAAACTCAAAAAGTTTACCCTAACATTCTTTTCAATCGATGTAATTCAGATGGGTTGAAATTCAATCGTTAATCATACTTTGGTTCCTTTTGTTTCGCCGTGACCCTTCGTTATCGGGCAGACCCTATAGAGAATTCACTTTGTTTTGCCAAAAACCCCAAGCTCACAATAGATCGCCAAGACATTAATGTTCTCACATAGACAGAAACCTTTTGTCTTATGTGCTTCGCCATAACATTATGATATCAGGGAGACTCCCCAGAGGACAATTCATGTCTTTCTCAAAGTCTTCATCCACTTGTGTGTCAGCCGCGGATGACACTGTTTGGGAGACGTTATACGTTCTAACATTTGAGTTTCACCGATGGGCTTCCTTTAGTGTATTATCTATCACGGTATAAGGAAACTTCTCAACGAGATTTTCCTTTTGTTTCATCTAATTATCGTTGTGACTATAATGACATCTGAGAGAGACTCTCCCCAAAGAGTAGACGGATTGCATCGGGTCACCTGATACATTTTCGCCAGAATATACGTTTCTGAAGACCCATTCCTAAGAGAACATTCTCACCATGAGTAATTTGAGAAGTCATTTGAAAAGTCAGTCAGGACTTCAAACTATCTGGGAAACATCTTGTAGATCATCATAGTTCATTCCAAACACCTGAATTCACACCACACGAACTCTGGGAAAGTCCACTATCCAACGGTTGCCTGCGGATATTGCACATCTGCTAATAATCCTTCACGTAAGCCTCTTTAAGCTCTTTACCGAAATGCATTTTAATCTTTGATCAGTGTGACATACCAATTTCGCTGAGACCACATACCAACGGAATAACATATGCCGATAGAGATCACTTTCTATCGCCGAAACAAAAAAGAGGTCTTGCTGACAACTGCCAGTATGTTAAATTCAATCGACATGACATTAGAAATGTCTTGCCGATAGGCAACATAGACATTTCAAAAATGGATCGGGGAGACCCTGCCATTCTCACGCCGAAATGAGTAAGCCCAAATGAGAAACAACCAATACCTTTAGACAAATGAGATGTCAGAACCAAGGTAAATGTAATGCCTTCAAAAATGTGAGATCAAAGAAGTAATCAAATGGCTTGTAATCATGTGAAATACACCAGTGGTATGCAAAGAGAACCATCCTGAGACTGATCAACAAAGAGAACTAATTGAAATAAATTTTGTCATCAAGGACAAACTATAAACACAACAGAGATCCAAAAAACTCCCCCTTTGTCCTTGATGGAAAAACACAAATGACTCTCCCCCTTTTTGCCTCAATGACAAAGAATATAAGAGAAGAATGTGCATTTCCATGAAACACAACTGAGAAGCCAACCAAAATATCATGAGAAACAGCTGCAAAAAAGAGTAACAGTGTAGCAACCAAGATTGTAGGAGAGCTGTAAGTGAATCAAAATAGATAATATGCTCCCCCTAAGCCAATGCTAGTAAAATCAGAGAAGTAAAGATTGAGAGATAACTCCCAATCGAAGTCTCAACCTTTCAAATAACTCTTTAGCTAAGGGCTTAGTAAAAATATCAGCCACCTAATCTTGTGAGCCAACAAACTGTAAGTAGACTTCATTAGCCAAAACTTTTTCTTGAAGAAAGTGAAACTTGATAGCAATATGTTTAGTGCGAGAGTGCATAACAGGATTTTTTGAAATATTTATCGCACTAGTGTTATCACAAAGAATGAAAACAAGTTTAGAAACATCAATACCCATATCTGAAAGAGTCTGACTCATCCAAAGAACTTGAGTACAGCATGAAGTGGCAGCAATGTATTATGCTTCAGTAGTAGAAAGAGAAATAGATACTTGTTTCTTGCTGTGCCATACCACTAAACAATCACCAAGAAAGAATGCAGCATCACTGGTGCTTTTCCTATCATCCAAACAACCAGCCCAGTCAACATTAGTATAAGAAATCAAAGAGAAATCATTGCTTCTAGGATACCAAAGACCATAATCAAGAGTGCCTTGAATATGTTTAAAAATCCTTTTAACAACAATGACATGGGATTCTTTAGGTGATGCCTGAAACCGTGCAACAGTGCAAACTGCTTGCATAATGTCAGGTCTAGAGGCGGTTAAATATAAAAGGTTGTCGATCATTGATCTATATTCAGTTTGATTTGTATCAGGAGAATCATCAACCTTAGTAAGTTTGCATCCAATAACCATTGGAGTGCTAACTGGATGGTATTCATCCATCTGAAATTTCTTAAGCATCTCTCTAGCATACTTGGTTTGAGAAAGAAATATTCCATTTTCACGTTGAGAGATTTGAAGACCCAAGAAGAAATTTAATTCTCCTAATAATGACATTTCAAATTCAAATTCCATTACCTGAGAGAATTTTTTACTCAGAGTAACATTGGTGCATCCAAAGATAGTGTCATCAACGTAAATTTCAACAACCAAAATATCAGAACCTTCAGTTTTAACATAAAGATTGTTGTCTACACCTCCTCTAACAAAACCATTTGAAAGCAAATGTCATACCTAGAGTACCAAGCTCTAGTGCTGGTTTTGGGCCAGCAGAGGGCCTTTTTCAATCTCAGTAGTGACCATGATCGTTTTATCTTTGCAATAAATCCTTCAAAATGTCTGAGATTGATCTGAGAAGAATAGACCTCTTCATCTAAATAAATACTTAAAAAGAAGACATCCATTTGATAAAATTTTTAGAAAGTTTTTGTAAACAGAATAAGCCAAGAATATTCTGATAGATTCTAGTCTAGCAACAGGTGCAAAGGTTTCACCAAAATCAATACCTTCTTGTTGAGCATAGCCTTTGCAGACAAATCTTGCTTTGTTGCGAATAACATTACCATTTTCATCAACCTTGTTTATGTATATCCATTTGCCTCCAATGACATTCTTGTCATCTGGTCTTGGGACTAACTCCCAAGTTTGATTTTTCTCAATCTAATCAATTTCTTCCTGCATAGAATTAATCCAACATGAATCTGTGAGAGCTTCATTAAAAAATTTAGGCTCAAACTGAGTAACTAAACAAAATGCAATTTGTGCCTTTTCATCAGATTCTGTAGCCTTTCTTCTAGTTTGAACTCCTGCATTTTTATCCCCAATAATCTGATCTTTGGGGTGATATTTAGCTAGAGCTTTTGATGCAACCTTTTCAGGACTTGTTGTTTCATTTTTAGGGCTTGTTGAATCAATATTAGGCTTTGTTATTTTAGCTCCTAAAATTATTTCTAGTTCAAGTTCTTCTTCCTCATTATCCTGCAAAGATTCAACATACAAATGTGGTCTTTCATCAAATTTTACATTAACTTCAACAATCTTATTAAGTCTTTTGTTAAGGCATTTATAAGCTTTGTTGTGAGTTGAGTATCCCAAAAAGATACCCTCATCACTCTTTGATTGAAAGCTCCCAAGGTTATCATCATCTTTCTTGATAAAACACTTACTTCCAAAAAATTTAAAGTGTTTGACAGAATGCCCATACCAAAGTTCATATAAGGAGTGTGTTTAGATTTCACCCTGCTTCGCAATTGCCTTCAAAATGTATACAAATAAGGAATGTACTTTCTTTCCAATACATATCGTGATAACTTAGCTTCCATCTAGCATGGTTCTAGCCATTTCTTTTACAGTTCTATTCTTACGTTCAACTACCCCATTTTGTTGAGGTGTTTTGTTGCAGCATACTGTCTTTTAATGCCGTGTTGTTCACAGTAATCAATAAACTCTTGAGAAGTGAACTCACCTCCTTTGTCAAATTGCAGACATTTAAGTTTCAAATCAGATTCTTTCTCAACCAATTTATGAAAGATTTTAAACCTTTCAGATGCTTCTGATTTGTGCTTGAGAAATGTGACCCAAACCATTCTAGTATAATCATCCACGAACAGCATAAAGTACCTTTCACCATTAATAGATTCTCGGGTTGGTCCACATAAATCAATGTGCATGTTGTAAAGGTTTTGAAGAAGAATGTTCTTTTGTTTTGAAGCTGATTTTAGTTTGTTTACCACTTAAGCATTCTTTGCACATAGAGTTTTCTGGCTTGCTAAGAACTGGTAGACCTCTAACATTCTGATTTTTACTAATTCTAACCAGATTTTCAAAGTTTATGTGTCCTAATCTTTAATGCCATAACCAGTTCTCTTCAGTTTGGCCCATTAGACACATACCTTGATTATTGTCATTGCATGATGAGTCAAGAATATTGTACACATTTCCTTTTGTCCTCCTTCCAACTACAACAGCCTTTCCAAGCTTGTTCTTAATCTCACATCCCTGTGAAGTGAAAAGAACATGATAACCACTATCACATATTTGACTAACACTTAGAAGATTGTGTTTGAGGCCTTCCACATAGTACACATTATAGATAGGAGTGTCTTCATTCAGAAGGAGTGAACCTCTACCTTTAATTTGAATACCAGAGTTATCACCAAACTTAACATAACCACCTACATAATCTTCAAGATTTATAAACTTATCCTTATCGCCATTCATATGGTTAGAACATCCACTGTCCAGGACCCATAAGTCCTTTTTCTTGGAATGAAAAGCAGTTTGAACCAACATAGTTTGTTCAATGTTGTTAACAATCTTAGGTTTCCAAACCTTAATTCTCGTCAGTTTCGATTGCAACCGCTCGAGATTGTTGACACGTAATGTCCCCAGGCATTGCATTTGGGCAAAACATCCATCGATCCGGCTCAACAAACCATAGTGTTGCCTAAGACCAAACCCGGTATTCTCCTAGGATTCATGTTTTCCAAGTGCTCACCTTATACAAATTTGTCAAGTAAAACAATAACCTAGAAGAAAGGATCGACTGTATGAAGATCTATTACCTTTAAAGACTGGACACATTAGATCCCACAATTGAGTGATTTGAACTCAACCTTTGACTTCGCAGAGGGTTTTATTTTGCATTGTCATTGAGTATTCACCTTTTCAAAACCAACACCGCCATGTATTCCTTATACATCTTCTTCTTTGAAGTCAGAAAGCATCCTTCATCCAATAGAGTGCTTCATATATTTTCAATTTCCTTCCCAAGACGACTACTTCCTTTTGTTCCAGCTAAATTTCTGATTCAGAGTTATAGTCTCTCAAGACAGCTCTTCAACTCTTTTAGCTTCTTCAAGCCAAGTTTCTCAGAGAGACCATTTCTTGATCTGGTTTATGTTCTCCAAGGGGAACTTGTTTTTGAGTTTCTTCGACTCTGTAAAGCAGCACATTTTACCACTTTCAAGATCTACTTCACCTTCTTCAAATATCAATAGTGGTTTGAATCATTTTGGTATCATAATATGAACAAAGTTTTCATTTTCTTCAACCTGATGAATCTTCGACTCAATATCGATTCATCCTACTAAACAGACTTTTCTTCTTGAAATTCAGTTTCGCTTAGGCTCATAAGGCCTTCTTCTTAGGTAGTTTTTCAGTTGTCTCATTGTCATAGATTTGATCATCATAGTGACACTTTGCAACAAAGTGACCTATTTTACCACAGTTAAAACATTTAAAGGGAAGTTTTCCCTTATATTTTCCTGATCCCTTTTTAAATCTTCTAACAAAATGGGATTCTTTAGAATCAGACAACTCTGATTCACTGACTTCGACTTTTTCTTTCTTTTCAGTGTTAAAGGTAGTTTCTTTTCCTGCTGAATTGTTTTGCCTCATTTCCCATAGGCGTTAGTGTATTCCCTGCAGTTGTCCAAGGTGTTTCATCAGTGTTTCTTCTAGGGGTCAACCTTAGATTCAAATTTGACAGTAAGGTCAACAACCTTGTAGACAACATCAAATTCATTAACTAGAACTCTCTATCAGATTGACAACTTCATCAACTTTGGAAATATTCAGCTTCACTTTTTTTATCATCATCCTTCATTTTCAACTCTCAAACTCATGTTTTAGTGTAATGATTTTTGATTAATTTGACTTTTTCATTCCCTTGATATATAGTTTCAAGTTTTTCCCATATATCATGAGCAGATTTGCAATGCGTGACTTTAATGAACACATCTTTAGTTAACCCACACAAGATGGCATGCTTAGCTCTGGCATTTGTTTCATACCTCTTTTTTTCAGTAGGATCAGTGGGAATAGAGGCTGGTACATTGTAAGCATTTATAACCATGCTCCAAAAATCAACATCAAAAGAAATAAGAAAAGCTTCCATTCTGATTTTCCAGAACACATAATTTGTTCCATCAAATAACAAAGCTCTGGTTACAGAGGCATCATCTTGAGAATGTGCCATTTAAAATAAACTCCAAGACCAAGATCAATCCAAGGTGATTAAAACCTATCAAAGGACCCTACGCTCTGATACCAATTGTTGCAGTTAAAATGACACTGAGAGGGGGGGGTGAATCAGTGTCTTAATAGATTTGACTAATTTTCAAAAATTCAAAAACATAGCTCAGATTTGATCTCAATATTATTCTGATTAATGCATTCATGAGTTGAATGTAATAATTCATAAATAGAATTGAGAAAAGTAGTAATCCCCCAACAGAGTACTGAAACAACAACAACACAGTAAAGCAGTAAGAACATAGAAGAACAAAGTGACACAAAATTTACCGAGTGGAAAACCCTCCTGGGGTATACAAACCACTCCCTAAATGCCTTCCAGGCTTAATCTTTTAATCAACTGTTCACAATGCCTTATAGGCTGATTTTTGAGCACCCACTCAAGGAGCACCAACCCCTCATTTAGAGATATCTATCTCAAGGAGTACCAACCCCTCAAATTATGAATTGAACAACAATGATAACTCAAAGGATTTCTCTATTTTCAGTTAAGCACATATTTCTCTTGTTTTCTCGTCTACAGAATACCTTAAAGATTCAATAATTGAATCCCTAAAATACTACATAGAGAAGAAATTTATGATCTCTGCATCTTGTTATTTGGATTTTATTGCAGAGTTTTATCCATACATTTTCATACAGCCAAGGAATGATAATCTTAGAATTACAACAACAGTAGCAGAAAAGAGTTTTTTGCTTCTATTTATACATCTGCTAGATAGGTAACTGTCTTCAGGAGTAACGGCTGAACAACCAAACAAAACAAGAGCTATTTCAAGAGTCATCCTCAACAAGTCTGAAACTTACGAGATCATTTCACTGCATAAAAAGCACAACTGCCCACCACAAAAAATCATAACCTCTAATGCATGAAAGACAATACTCAGTCATGGCATCATTTGTCATATTAGTAACAAAGATGTAGAGAGAAGTTAAAGAAAATGGTGATCATAAACCAATATGTGTAGCGTGAAACGCATAAATAAAAATACCAGACAAATTTGCAACTCCCATGGCTCCATCAACCACTGTCGAGCTTCCAGCCAGAGAGGCGCATCAAACATAGCAGCCATACCATTCATTTCTGAACCAAAAACGAATTTCATCCTGACAATGTCGTTACAGCCAGCAACAATAGTAAAGAATAGTTTATGAAACTTTCTCATGATGGCGGCCAGGCTAGGGTTTGATACCCAGCTAAAAGAATAAACTCAAAAAGTTTACCCTAACATTCTTTTCAATCGATGTAACGGTATGTCGAAGGCAACTTTAATCGTTAATCATACTTTGGTTCCTTCTGTTTCACCGTGACCCTTCATTATCGGGCAGACCCAATAGAGAATTCACTTTGTTTTGCCGAAAGCCCCGAGCTCACAATAGATCGCCAAGACATTAATGTTCTCACACCAACATAAACCTTTTGTCTTATGTGCTTTGCTATAACATTATGATATCGAGGAGACCTCCTGTAGAGCACACCATGTCTTTCTGAAAGTCTTCATCCACTTGTGTGTCGCTGTGACATTATACTATCGGGGAGACGTTATACAACCAACATTGAGTTTCATCGATGGGCTTCCTTAGTGTATTATTCATTCGCTGAGACATAAGGAAACTTCTCACCGATATTTTCCTTTGTTTCATTCACTATCGCTGTGACCATACGATATCGGAGAGACCTCTCATAGAGTAGATTTTGTTTCACCGAAGGTCACTTGATACACATTGTCGCCGTAACATATCGCTCTCGGGAAGACCTATTCCGAAGAGAACATCTCTCACCGACGAGCAATTTGAAAGAAGTCATTCGAAAAGTCGTTGTAACTTCAAACTATCAGGGAAACATCTTGTAGATCGTTTCAGTCATACCGAAACACCCCGAATTCACACCTGTTTGCCGAAACTTCCAGAAAGTCTTGCCGAAGGCAATTGTCCAACGGCGGTCGGTGTGAAATTGCACATTCACTATGACTCTTCGCCGAAGCCTTAATCTCTTGCCGATGAGTTTCCTTTTAATCTCCGATCGGTGTGACATACCTATTTCATTGAGACCACATACCAATGGAATAACATATGCCAATAGAGATCACTTTCTGTCACCGAAACAAAGAAAGAGGTCTTTCCGACTGCAACTTGTATGTTAAATTCAATCGACATAACATCAAAAATGTCTTGCCGACAGGCAACACAGACATTTCAAAATGGATAAGGGAGACCTTGCCATTCTCACACCGATGTGTAAGCTTGATATGCAAAGAGAACCATCTTGACAAAGAAACCATCTTTCAAACTCTGTTAGTCAAAGATGTAGCATTCATAACATGAACCAGAAAACTCATCACCCATGAAATTTAACCATAACAAATAACTTTCTGTAATAGCTAAGAGACATTAAAGAAGTGCCATAATAAATCATAAGGATCCAAACTGAGACTGATCATCAAAGAGAACTAACTGAAAGAGATTTTGTCATCAAGGACAAACCATAAACACAACTAAGATCCAACAAACTCCCCCTTTTTCCTTGATGGCAAAACACAAATGACTCTCCCCCTTTTTGCCACAATGACAAAGAATAGAAGAGAAGAATGTGCATTGCCATGAAACAAAACTGAGAAGCCAACCAAAATATCATCAAAAACAGCTGCAAAAGAGTAACAGTGCAACAACCAAGACTGTAGGAGAGTTGTAAGTGAATCAAAACATATAACATGCTCCCCCTAAGCTAAAGCTTGGAGAATTAGAGTAGTAACGATTGAGAGATAACTCCCAATCAAAGTCTCAGCCTTTCAAATAACTCTTTTGCTAAGAGCTTAGTAAAAATATCAGCCACCTGATCTTGTGATCCAACAAAGTGTAAACATACTTCATTAGCCAGTACCTTTTCTTGCAAAAAATGAAACTTGATAGCAATATGTTTAGTTTGAGAGTGCATAACAGGATTTTTTGATATATTTATCGCACTAATGTTATCACAGAGAATAGAAACAGGTTTAGGAACTTCAATACCCATATCAGATAGAGTTTGACTCATCCAAATAACTTGAGTACAACATGAAGTGGCAGCAATGTATTCTACTTTAGCAGTAGAAAGAGAAACAGATACTTGTTTCTTGCTGTGCCATGCCACTAAACGATCACCAAGAAAGAATGCAACACCACTGGTGCTTTTCCTATCATCCAAACAACAAGCCCAGTCAGCCTTAGTATAAGCAATTAAAGAAAAATCATTGCTTTTAGGATACCAAAGACCATAATCAAGAGTGCCCTGAATGTATTTAAAAATCCTTTTAACATCAGTGACATGGGATTCCTTAGGTGATGCCTGAAACCGTGCAACCGTGCAAACTACCTGCATAATGTCAGGTCTAGAGGCAGTTAAATATAAAAGATTATCGATCATTAATCTGTATTCAATTTCATTTGTATCAGGAGAATCATCAACCTTAATAAGTTTGCATCCAATAATCATTGGAGTGCTAACTGGATGGCATTCTTCCATCTGAAATTTCTTAAGCATCTCTTTAGCATACTTGGTTTGTGAAAGAAATATTCCATTTTCACATTGAGAGATTTGAAGACCCAAGAAGAAATTTGATTCTCCTAATAATGACATTTTAAATTCAAATTCCATTAGCTGAGAGAATTTTTTACTCAGAGTAACATTGTTGCAGCTAAAGATAGTGTCATCAACGTAAATTTCAACAACCAAAATATCAGAACCTTCAATTTTAACATAAAGATTGCTATCTACACCTCCTCTAACAAAGCCATTAGAAATTATATGACTGTCTAGCCTAGAGTACCAAGCTCTAGGTGCTTGTTTTAAGCCATAGAAGGCCTTTTTCAACCTGTAAACATGGTTAGGCTTATCTTTGCACATGAATCCTTTAGGCTGTTCAACATAGACCTCTTCATCTAAGTAGCCATTTAAAAAGGTAGTTTTGACATCCATTTGATAAACAATAAAGTCTTTATAAATAGAATAAGCCAAGAATATTCTGATAGATTCTAATCTAGCAATGGGTGCAAAGGTTTCACTAAAATCAATACCTTCTTGTTGAGCATAGCCCTTGCAAACAAATCTTGCTTTGTTGTGAATAACATTACCATTTTCATCAACCTTGTTTCGATAATCCATTTGCCTCCAATGACATTCTTGTCATTTGGTCTTGGGACTAACTCCCAAGTCTGATTTTTCTCAATCTGATCAATTTCTTCCTACATAGAATTAAGCCAACATGAGTCTGTGAGAGCTTCCATTAAAAATTTTAGGCTCGAGCTAGTAGCTTCATGAGAAAAGAAATTTGTTCCTTTCATGGTCTGCGACCTTTATTTTGGTTTGAACTCCTGCATTTTATCCCAATAATCTAATCTTTGGGGTACATTATAACTAGAGTTTTGAAGGAGCTTTGATGCAACCTTTTGGGGACTTGCTTTTTCATTTTAGGGCTTTGCTAATTCAACAATGGGCTTTTTGTTTCAACTTCTTGATTTTGATTCAGAAGTTCAAGGCATTTTTTCCTCATTGCCAGGGCAGATGTATTATCTAAATGTAATCTTTCATCAAACTTTACATTCACAACTACGGCAATCTTGTTAAGCCTTTTGTTAAAGGCGTTTATAAGCTTTGTTCTTGAGTTGAAGATATCAAAAGGAATACCCTCTCATCACTCTTTGATTGAAAGCTCCCCAAGGTTTATCATCATCTTTCTTGATAAAACACTTCAAAATTTTAAAGAGTATTTGATAAAGCGGTCTTTCCATAGCTCGAAGTTCATAAGGAATTGATGTTTGGATTTCACCCCTAAAAGTACACTCTATTCAAAATGTATACAGTTGTATGAACAACTTCTTTCGAGTACATATTAGGCAACTTAGCTTCATCTAACATTGTTCTAGCCATTTCTTTTACAGTTCTGTTTTTATATTCAACTACCCTATTTTGTTGAGGTGTTTTAGTTGCAACATACTACCTTTTAATACCGTGTTGTTCACAGTAATCAATAAACTCTTGAGAGGTGAACTCACCTCCTTTGTCTGATCGAAGGCATTTGAGTTTTAGATCAAATTCCTTTTCAACCATTTTACGAAAGATTTTGAACCTTTCAAAGGCTTCTGATTTGTGCTTAAGAAATGTGACCCATACCATTCTAGTATAATCATCTACAAAAAGCATAAAGTATTTTTCACCATTAATAGACCTTGTTCTAGTTGGTCCACATAAATCAGTATGCACTAGTTGTAGAGGTTTTTATGAAGAGTGTTCTTTTGTTTTGAAGCTGATTTTAGTTTGTTTACCACTTAGACATTCTTTGCACACAAAATTTTCTGGCTTGTTAAGAATTGGTAAACCTCTAACATTCTGATTCTTACTAATTCTAACCAGATTTTCAAAATTTATGTGTCCTAATCTTTTATGCCATAACCAACTCTCTTCAATTTGGCCCATTAGACACATACCTTGATTATTGTCATTGCATGATGAGTCAAGAAGATTGTACACATTTCCTTTTGTCCTCCTTCCGGCTGCAACAGCCTTTCCAAGCTTGTTCTTAATCTCACATCCCTGCAAAGTAAAAAGAACATGATAACCACTATCACAGATTTGACTAACACTTAGAAGATTGTGCTTAAGACCTTCCACATAGTACACATTATTGATAGGAGTGTCTTCATTCAAAAGAAGTGAACCTCTACCTTTAATTTGAATACTAGAGTTATCACCAAACTTAACATATCCACCAATATAATCCTCAAGATTTATAAACTTATCCTTATCACCAGTCATATGGTTAGAACATCCACTGTCCAGGACCCATAAGTCCTTTTCTTGGAATGAAAAGCTGTTTGAACCAACATAGTTTGCTCAATGTTGTTGACAATCTTAGGTTTCCAAACCTTTTTAATTTCCTGTTGTTTAGATTGTAGATAAGTTCTGCACTGTTTGACAAAATGTCCCAAAGTATTGCATTTAAAACATCTGATATGTCTTACAAAACCATAGTGTTGTCTAAGACCAAACCTAGGTATTCTAGGATTCATAAGCCTACAAGTGCTCACCTTATGGCCAAATTTGTTGCAAAAAAAACAATAACCATAGAAGAAAGGATTGACAGAGGTCATTACCTCTAAAACTTAACATGATCCTTACCAAATTTTGAGTGATTTGAACTGAACCTTTGAAAAGCGATGAGGGTTTGTTTGCATTATCGGTTGAGCATTCACCCTTTTCAAAACCAACACGAGTTTTATCTTTATACATCTGCTTCTTGCTGAGCATCTCATTGATTTAGAAGTGTTTTTCATATTTTCAATTTCCTTCCTAAGAAGGACTAGCTTCTTGTTCGATTTTTGAATTTCATGATCTTTGTAGCGAGAAACTGATCTCGAAGGCGGACTTCAACTCTTTTAGCTTTCTTCCAAGCTAGAAGTTTTGAAGATCATTCTTGATCACGGTTTATGTTCTTGAGCAAGAACTTGTTTTTTTTTTTTTTTTACCTCTTGTAAAGCACATTTCAGCTCACTTTCAAGATCTACTACACCTTCTTCAACATCAATGGTGTTAGAATCATTTTGCTGAGTAATTTCAGCCATGAACAAAGTTTCATCTTCTTCAACTAATGAATCTTCAGACTCAATATTAGATTCATCCTTACTAAATAGACTTTTCTTCTTTTTGAAATTGAAGTTTTGTTTAGGTTTGAAGGCCTTCTTTTGAGGTTGTTTTTCAGTTGTCTCGTTGTCACAGATTTGATCATAGAGTGACCTATTTTGCCACAGTTAAAACATTTAAAGGGAAGTTTTCCCTTATATTTTCCTAATCCCTTTTTAAATCTTCTAACAAAATGGGATTCTTTAGAATTAGACAACTCTGATTCACTGACTTTGACCTTTTCTTTCTTTTTAGTGTTAAAGGCAGTTTCTTTTCTTGTTGAATTGTTTTTGCTAGTTCTCATTTCATAGGTAGTAAGTATTCCTTGCAGGCTGTCTAAGGTAAGCTTATTAAAGTGTTTCTTTTCTTCTAGGGCATAAACCTTAGATTCAAATTTGGATGGTAAGGTCCTAACAACCTTTGTGACCACATCAAATTCATTAACCTCTTGACCTAGACCTTTCATTCCATTGACAACTTCATCAACTCTTAGGAAATATTCAACCACTTTCTCATCATCCCTCATTTTCAACTCCTCAAACTGATGTTTGAGTGTAATGATTTTTGACAGTTTGACTTTCTCATTCCCTTGATATATAGTTTCAAGTTTTTCCCAGATTCCATAAGTAGATTTACAATGCATGACTTTAATGAACACATCTTTAGTTAACCCACACAAGATGGCATGCTTAGCTTTGGCATTTGTTTCATACCTTTTTTTTTCAGCAGCATCAGTGGGAATAGTGGCTAGTACATTGTAATCTTCTAAAACAATGCTCCAAACATCAACATCAAAAGAAACAAGAAAAGCTTCCATTCTTATTCTCCAGAACACATAAT